>JAQGBW010003005.1:0-17637 GCA_034698625.1 Julus scanicus
TTTGGTGTATCATTTGTCTGTGTGCGACGTCCAGTTTGTCCAGAAAAGGGAGATCTACTACGCTATTATATAGTAGAAGTAGATACATATAGGACTTTGCCACGCAGTCAACCATAGATCAATTGAACCAAAAATCATCGCCCCTGATGGTAGGCAATCACGCACAACTTGAGCACAGCACAGGGGTCGTCCATATATTACTGGGAGTTACCAATTAAACAAGACGTAAATTAAGCATTAAAAATGTATGTCTTTTGGATCGATCCCATTATAAAGTAAAGTTGAAAAATAAACTATGTACATTGGCATGTCCTTAGTTACCAAAAGTAGAATTTGAACATCATAAAGCCTACGAGAAAATCTTAGCTGCTAAAATCATTGACATGCAGATTAGCTAGCGATATTGCCGATTATAAAACGTGACAAGTTACTCGTAGGAACAGATGGTGAACGATCAGCGCCCCTGCTGAATATCAAATGCGCAATTTCGCTGAAATCTGTCATCAGAAATGATTGCTCATTTACATGTTACAAGTTGACTAAATTAAATCAAATTAGGACTACTAAATATTCTGCACGGTAAACGATCGACTGAACAATAACTGACAACATAAAAAAATTCAGTTCCTGTTGAGAAAAAACGTAATTTCCTTTACAAGATTTCGCTACCATCAAGATTCTAGCTTTGATTTCGCAATTTCATCAGCTAATAAAGGCATATCTGTTTTCCCAATTACACGCTCTGAATGCATATCCGAATCGACTAGACACTCCCTAAGTCCATATAGAGTATAGTAAAACCAGCATAAAGAGGTCTACAACATACAAAATTGCATTCTTATCTAGAACTTCATAAGGTAACATTTGAGCAACTATTTTCGTGCTGCCCCATTTTTAAGTTTAGTGTTTTTGAAAATGTCATCGCCAGTAAAAAAAAAAAATACAATTTACTCAAAAACAGAGCATAATGAAAATTTAATCTAATACACGTGCGACACTCGGCCCCCTTAGCAATATAATCTTGAAGAACCTGTTTAACACATAGTCAACTGACTGCATAAAAATTGATTCAAAAATTATTGTGTTATAAGAATGGTGAGTGTAAAAAACATGCACAAGATAGTTTCTTTAATAGGTCCTTTCCTTAGGAACGGTTTACTTAATGGTTACCCTGAGTTACTTTTTTGTAGCAGCATTTAAGACAAGCTACAATTGAGTACAATTATTACATGAACTGAAATTAAGAAATAAATCATGGCAACTCTGCAAGTTCTTGCCAAGGCAGAATCAAAATCATCACTCAAGACGTGGCACTTGCTTTCCCAAAGCAAGAAAACACACCAGACATAGGCATGACTAATATGAAAACTATGTCCTGAACCGTTATGTAACCATTTGAAAGTTGAGCTTTCAAAGGGTCAAACCCTGGTAAATGATGAGCATTTTATCAATACCAATGTCATTATGGTCTTCACACAAAAAATCAATAGTCCACAAAAACAGTATGTTATATTTTTTATCACAAGTGTCATACTGTGTCAACAGTGATTCCGAATTTCGAAATTGTGTATACAAGAAACACTAGGGCATTTGTTCGTGTTTAACCAATGATGATATCATTTTGACATCGTCACAAAGGTTGTTTCCAAATGTTAAAGGTAATCACAATAAGAGGGTAAACCAAATTGAAGTTGGCTATCGTTGGCCTCAATGCCATCACTAGGTAAAACTCGTCAAATTGAATTGATCGGGACGTAATCAGACTGAACTCTGCCGCAAATAATGGTCCCTGACACTAGCTTGACTCTAGCAGCAGTGTGTTCATTATTTCCACCCCTCTCAGTCTTTGTTCAGTTCGCTCTCTCCTCATTCGTTATAATATCCGCAAAGCTAAGATTAAATCGCGCAATCAACCTTTAATAAATTGGATGCGCACCAAATGAATATTTGCTTTTGCACAGCCTATAAGCACTGTCGAAGGCAGAAAACAACAAAGGCGCCTCTGTCGCAGAAGCCCTTGAAAAATATAAAAAAAAAATAACCGCAGATTTTAATTTCTTTTCTGCAACATGACACTTTGTAGGAGAAATGTTTGAAAATCAATAACATATATGCCGTAACGTCGAATGATGGTACTTTCCCTTGCCTAAAAATACATTGTTATATATTTACCCATGTGGTTCGCTTAAAAAAAACCAGTTTAAGTGAAGCCTCTGTAAATTGAATTAATTCAAACAATGTAAGCCTAGTTCAAGAGCATTCTCAGAAAAATTAATATTTACAAAGGCGTCATACAATGCATTTCAAAATGAATGTAACTGCTGACAGGTAGAGGCCGGGCATTTTCCATTTTTCATGGAATTGTCATTCAACCGAACTCCACATATATTAATTTGGTACACTTTCGCCTCATTTTATTAATTATATTTTAATAGAACATGTTATTACAATTGAATTTTTGGGATTCAAATTGCTATGTATTGCAGCCTATAAATTCAATTTTACTAGGTTGACCGCCGAGTAGCAATCAAGGTTTGGAAAGCGTCCAGGTGGAGAGACATCATTGTAAAAGTAGAATGGAAAATGAAATTGGATATAACAAATGCCACATTTAATACATTTGTACACTTTCGCTTCATTCTGCTAATTACAATGTAATAGGATATGTTACGGTGGTGGGATTAAAATTCCTAAATATTGCAACTTATACGTTCAGTTGCCTTGTTGACCATCGATTGGAGAGAATCTAGTGTTGACTAAAGTTGGCGCCGCACATGGAATACATTTTGGCAACAGGCAAATATTTGCCTGTTGCCAAAGTACTTGCCAAATGGCCAGCTCACCGCTACACACGTGTCATTGCAAAGTACAAGGTAAGTGAGCGTTTCGCTATGCAAACATTGGCCCACTTTGATGTGGGATAAATACCGACTTCTGGTGAGACGGGACAAGCCAACTATTGGGCCAAGTGTTGGCCAAATAGGCGAATGCCCGATACACACATGGGACATTTGATGAAGTACTTGCCAAATATCCCATGTTTGGCGCCACCATTACACACTGGTGGTTAGTCAGTGTTGGTCATCCATTTGAGAGGATCTATTGTTGACTAACACTGGTAGTTAGTGTTAACTATCGATGTGAGTTGACAGGCGAAGAAAACTGACTGTCGAGAAACTTCTGAGAGATGGTCTAATCAATCCACCAACATCAACCATTTGTCGAGTTTCTCATTATAGACTACTTACCAAGTTGGATCACCGAGATAACGTTCTCAATGAAGGCCACTGGTTTACAAAATAAAAATAACTATCACCACAATTATGCATTTAGTGGTGTACCGATTAGAAGTTGGAATCTTAACCACCACTACCAAATACTCACTGAACCCAGGACAGCAGATAATAAACAATTGTAGGCGGACACTGGGTTAAATAGCCCAAGAAATAATGGCGTCATGGACGATTTCACTATGCCATGTGGGGCGTACAGACTCGTCTAACATTTAGACAGGGGTGTTAACGGGGATTACAATACAATCCTATCCCTTTCAATGGAAAAATTTGCAAAAACACTCACAGTCAAACAAAAAAAGATTAAATGAAAACAAAAATTGTTGAAAATAACTTTATAAATCAGCAAGGTACTGATCATGTCATTTTTCACGTTAAAATAGTAATTTTTTTAAATTAAATTATTATTTGAATTTTTGCACTCACAACTTATCTATCTCATGCTGCCACCTGCTGGCAGCATGTGCAAAATAACGGACACATTTCAAACTTGTATATCGATTTAAAAAAAATACCATTTTAAAGTGAAAAACAACAATATGAGGCCCTTGCTGATCCATCAAGCCGCCCCAAACAATTCTAATCCCCACCCAAACCTCCCTTATTCAAATGCGAGTATCTTTGCAAGCCCGACCCATTGAAAAGGGAATAGGGTTGTGATCCCTCTTAGGAGTAATCATCTACTGTGAATGGAAGTGGGATGGAGTTGTTATATTATATTATAAACAATTCAAAGTTTATATATATACTCTGTTGGTGATAAAAACATGTAAAGAATCTACATATGTGAAGAAATGCTTCGTTCTGCAGTCACGTGTTAATTTGTAATTCAGTCTGTGATTATAAAACCATTATTTTTCCTAAACTAACCAAAACAAACTACAACATACACCTGAGTTTCCAGTTCAACTGAGGTTGTAAGAATGCATCTATATCAAATACAGGGCACTTTTATTATCTTTATTAGGTTCTGAAATGTCAGTTTTGATTTTATGTTCAAATGGCAAACAGAACTGCACGTCGATATGCCAGGTTTAGCAGAGAAGGTATCAGGAGTACCGTACACTGTTGTATCTTGTCAATTTAAACTGATATTGATTTTGATTCTTATTCCTCATGGGGATTAGCTATATTCGGAAACACCGAATCATTTCCCCCTAATTGTTTATTTTTATGCCACGCCATATGCTATGATTTTAGCAGTCTGACTGATATATATGCCTTCATTTTGCATTAGTGACATAATGATGAGATCAGATGATGAAAATGCGTTTATGTCTCCGCCGGTTAAAATAGGGCAACTGATAATTTAAAGCTCTTCTAGCATGAGTTGCAACAAGGTAACATCAATAAACTCATCATGACGTCATCATGATTAGGTCGTGGTTTCTTCAAAGTGAACAGAAAGTTGCACTGGATCGATGAAATTGTAAACCATTAACATCGACAATGGCGACAGAAATGATAAGTACCACAAAAGGATGCGCGCTAAGATAATAATAACTTTGAGATTAAAATGTGCATTTTTTCGCAGAAACATGGGAGCAGAGAATGATTAATTATACACACGCAATTATCGCGAAAGATATAAGCTGAAATTAATGAGATAAATATTTGAAGCTTTAAAAAGTTGGAAGGAATTACAGGGTGTTTTCAAAGAATTTCAAATTGGTTAACATTTAGACCAGTTCCAAGTTCATGCAATAGAATCACTCACTGCTGTATATTTTTCTTGTTAACCAGGCAACCATTAACTTGTGAACTCATATTTATTCTTAAATCAGTGTTTGCGGATAACACAGGTTGAGATCTCCAAATCCTTTTAAATTTGCTTTGCCAAGCCGGAAATTGCATTTTGCACGGACGAAAGTACTTCCAAACATTGAGGTCTCCAAAGATGCATTTCATTCGCAGACGAGTTAAAAATTGAAATTCTTGTTGAAAAATCCAATTCTTGTACAGCATATACCCTCACGCGTAAAATGCACTAAGTGCCTATGCATGCACCAACGATCAATCTAAAATCAGCAAGTTGCTTTTGCATTTCTAGAAATACAAAGATAGATTTTACAAAAAAAAGATACCCCCGTTTTCCATTAAAAAATCCATTTACTGTGTTTACTCAAAAAAAAAAAAAAAAAAAAAAACGTATCAAAGTACACATCACTCTAAGCAAATTTACTTGTAATGTAAGCCATATGTAGATGTCGTTTTCCATTTCGGGGGTCAATTACCATTTGACGTATGAAAACATCCTTAAATTCATTGTATTACATCAAACCTAATCTTGAATATGCTTTAGAAAAGTACAACAATGCATACATTCCTGAAGAGCTTATAAAGATTTTTTAAGTAAGACATTTTTGTCTTATTACTACTGAAGGAGCGTCACTGATCAGAACAAAATTCTTTATTGTCAAGTTTTCGATACATGTTTGTGGGGTACGTGCTATGCTTAAATATATAAAGTACAGTCAAGACATCCGTGTATTTTTGCACAATCATTTCGATAGTTTTTGAAGAGTTCGTGTCTGTCAGAAATAAGTTATTTTGAAACAAGAAACAAGTTTACTTTTCAATATAATCATACATTTAAGACTATGTATCTGCAATGTACTTTTTGCATCTCGCAGTCGATAACCGTTGAGACCTGCATAAAAACCTTCTGTTGTTACGGAAATGGAAAATGGAAGAAATTATACCTCTTGATTGGACAAAAAATTCACTTCGGTAAATATATGACAAGAGTACCATGCATGAATCCCATATGGAAAAAAAGCGCATTTCAAAATACATATAGATTCAGGCTCTGAAATGCATTTTCGGTGTCCCAGCGGATGCTTATAGTTAGACAGAAAAAATACCTGACAGAATTTTAACGTCTCAGGAATGTTCATACTAAAGACGAAAGGTTAGAATATTATGGAATCTTTAGTAATTCAAGCGCCATCTATGACAGAATAACTAGAAAATCAAGTTAGGGATTTGCAATTTAACTAACTAACCGGCTCTGTTCATTAGTCTAAATATCATTACACACTGTCATCTGGTGAAATTACATAAGTATTGTATCCCACTGCTTAGTTTGCACCTTCTTTGGTGTGCCTTTTAGATGTTCATATGCATGCGTTTCTTTGCCAACGTTACATCCAAAACTTCTAGCAAACACGTTCGTCCTTCTTATTAGTTTTAATTTTCCCAAAGTCACTATATGCAGAAAGTTGCGTAAAGTAATTTTTCCGATATGAGTTGGTGGCACCCGTGTGCATTCGCATACTAATACGTCTAAAAGGATTCGCATAAGCCATTTACCTTTGGGTTGACAAAGTTATCAAAAGATGTTGATTTCCAAACTAAGCACACGTGGTACGCTTATTGCATATATAACAAGCTGAAATGGGGATATAGTCCATTGGAGTCTCGCTACACGTCTGAAAAGGCCTTTGATGCGGATACTTACAAGCGTGCAGTGGGAATTTCGCCATGAACTTTTCATCTTAATATTCATGGGTACCATAAAATAGATTCCCTCCAAGCACGAGCCGTATTGCCGAAATCTGTTTTTGTTTTTAGGTCTTATTTTACAGGCTCATAAAAATGTTGGCCCTGTACCAATAACAGCTTAAGTGAATAGTAAACTTGGGCATGATGCGTGAATGGTGACGGTGGTTATCGAAGGATGACAGTTTCGATGGGTTATTAATATGTTGATAACCCCGGCTCTCAACTTTATTATTGCGTATAATCCCTACCTTTTTTTTAAGATGAATTGCATATGCAAATGTAAACCCCCCAACTGCCATCAATCAATCGAAAACTTTGGGGAAATATAATGGCAGCAATCGTTTTTCAGGAGTTTTAATAGTATCAATAAAAAAGTTATGTTCGAAAATTAGATAAGAGTCAGGGTAGGGATAAAATGAGGTTTGAATATCCCAATTCGATATTGTACATGTACATGTTGCATTCGTGTTATTTTATCTTGATAACACTTTAAGGGACCATGCTACCAAAACAAAACGCATTTAAAAAAATGTAACAATGCTGTGGAAGACCTTATGGTTTCATCCATACACGTTAGAAATTCAAATGCAATTAATGTGTACATTAATGTGAAAGTGTGAGAAGATTTTACTTCAGCGCATTGCACAAACAATATTTACGAGTCATACACATATGTAGTAAATGCAATATTTGGTATAACACTTATGAAAAATAATAATTATTGTTTATGGCTTTCAGATGAACTTCAAAAATAAACCCATTTGTCAATATTTTCATTAGTATTTCTTTCAGTTAGCAAAACAAGCTTCTTTACATTTTAATACAAATTGAAATAACAGACACCAACATAATTAAAAATGCAATGATTTATTTTCGTACCAAAAATTGCAAATCGAATTCATATTCAAACAAGATGATGCAGCTTTTATTGTTTAGTTTATATAAAAAATTCTTTGGAGGCTGTTTTTTTTTCTTCAAATAATAATGAAACAAAAATTCCTCGTTTGAAATCCAACTTCATGTATTGGCATAAAACTAGAGCGGGATTTGCGAAATAAGAGAGAAAGTAGATTTATAGACCAAAAATGCTGCAATGCAGATTTTTCGAACATAATCATGCAAATGCCGAATATAAATAAAGATCGCAGACTTGTCATATCGAGGAATATTTCATTTTCCTTTTTCATGTTAAGTTAACTTGTCAAGAAAAATCGTTTCGTGTTTATTTGGGGGATCCGTATGTATTCAAGGAGCTCATAAAATGCTCGGATATCATAGTTGAGAGATTCTGTAAGGCGAAGCTTGTCATGCATGGCTCAGGCATATCTATAGAACTTGCCTTACATAGGTAGGCATAAATTCATTTATCACCACTATTTTATTTGCTTTACCTTTCCCTCGTCCCATAAAAGTCTTTGTTATTCTTAAGTCGCGACTCAGCGTCGCAAACAGTTTCCTGTAAGATTTTATCATATTGGAAATATTTCATCTTAAGGAGAAGAAGAAAAAAAGCGACGATGTGAGATGGAGAAATGTGCGGAAGACCACAGGATGGCAATTTCTAGAGGACTGCTAAGGGAAGCAGCAAACGTTGATCTTAATTTTTCTGGCAAATATCCAAAGAAGCCATTATAGCCGATGAAATATATGCCGCAAAATCCATCTTTCCTTACCCGAAAACATTATCTGGTCCGTTGAAATTTAAGTAAAAGATGAGTCTGCAGGTGGTGTGAGCATCTCCAACGCACTATAATATGACGAATAGCAATTCTTGGGGCACAATAATGGGCTGAGCCTCTTGCTGCTATAGATTTTTCTCGACAATCCATTCGTCCGTACAATGGACACCTTATCCTTTCACATGTTTGAGCATCTTAGCTGCTAAACAGAGTAAGGCACCTCAGATTATGGAATCATACATATCAGCCATCCTTGCACAATGGATGGACAAGGAAGGACAATAATGAAAAGAGCATGCATTGAAAGCCTTGAAGGATTTAGCGGGTAAATATGCAGTCGAAATCGGAAATAACAAATTTCAAGACGCTGGAAAAAGATCTGTCCCATCTTAAAGAGTATAGGTCGAAATAAATGGAAGATGGAGTTTCTGATCATCATGACAAGATGAGAACGTGCACGTAGAAATAATTAATGTGTAAAGTTTAAACAGGAATGTAACAATGGAATTCAAGCTTTATATTACATATGGAGCGTTCGTGGGTAGCTATATACAATATAATTTGAATGTTGCTTTTTATTCGTTTCATCTTTCAAAGCATCCAAAAACAAGAGGCTTTCAAAGAAAATTTAATATCTAGAGAGTAATATTTCTTAAGCAAACGTAAGAGTTATGTGAGCCCCAATTATCCATGTTTCCATATTATCCGAAGCGTATATTGCATAAACAACAGCGGCCAAAATCAAGTATGAATTATACTCTAAAATCCGCGATTTTTACTTGTTTTCTATGAAGAAAATGATTGTAGTTGGAGAGATAATATTCCAATTAAAATTAACAATAACAAGTAACATTATCTGAATAAGCATTTTAAACGGTATATTTGATATACATTGTGCACATTTTAACCACCTAGTTTTGCGTAATATTATAAGTTTAGAACTGATAAAATATCATCATACACAAATTTTGAAAATATTTGTTTTGCTCATAAACAAGTTTGAGACAGCAAAATACTTTATAATGCACCTTATCCTGCATGTATTATTGAATTAGCATGCATGTATGTTATATTCAGTGCTTTAGCAGGGATATTTAACAGTTTTCTAAACCATGGCAAGAGTTTAAAGAAGAGGGTAAAATGCCATAAATTCAGACCAGTGTGTCACAGCAGGATATTTGGCGCCCAGGGCAAACATCCAAATTTCCACGCCCCCTCTACCATTGTTTGTATTGTATTGCTTAAAATAAGTGTACTTATCAAGTTTCAACAATAATGAGTTTAATATATTATGGCAACAAATCCATTCTTCCCTCTCCCCCCTCGCTACGTTACTGGTTATAGTACAAATACATTCAAATATAAAACTATAGCAAATATTTTATAAAATGTATTTTTAGAAAAGTAGTATAGATATTATGTGATTACTGTAGCAAAGATACATCTTTAAAAAGCAGTAATTAACACGATACATTACGTAGTAAAAAAATGTTAGAATAATATTTACGCATATATTGCAGCAGAATATATCGGCATACACGGTTGTAATCACGAATTGAAATAAAAATTACATTGCTTTACGTGACTACGTTAAAAACAGCCTACGGGCTATGCATGCAATGCCGAGTTATTTTTGTACCAAATATATAATACAAATAGCCTGATCCCATGAATAATTAAAGGTTTATGCAAAAGATACGCAGCCCACGTATATATTTATGCACCGTTTTTCGCTTTGAACATGAACAATGCTCGTATAAACGCCCATAGTATCATTTTCACTAGAATTCATAATGTTCCGGCTAGAAGTGCATTTCCGAGAAAAAGGCCAATTGCAAGTTCAGAAAGGAAAAATTGTAGGTGACAGATGTCATCAATATCAATTTCGTATCAACGTTGCAAAGGGTGAAAAAGTGAACAAAATTCGGTCCATTTTCGACATGAAAAATAGAAAATCGATATAGGCCTTGGATACAGTGTAGAGCCTTACGAAAGTTTAACATGCTTTTCTATCCAGTGGATTTGAAAGAGTGATGTGGGCTGTTGTGTCATCAATAAGGTCAACATTATTCCTCAATATATCTTTTCGCCAATTTTCACCAATACAATGGTTTCAACTTCCTAAGAACAGTAACCTAATTCACTTAAGGTGTTATTAAGAAACAAGTTAGATGGAGGCTTTTTACCCGACTATCGCAAAGCCTGCACTTAAGTCATGATGATGGTTGAACAATTTGGCAATTTCATAAAAAGTAGATGCAACTAAAGAATATTCTGTCATCGTAAAAATAATGTAATGCTTTTTCATCTGCTTTAATAGCAATGATAATTAAGTTGTCTATATGACATCCAGTCAATATTTGCGCGATAATTTCTGAAAAGAGATGGGCAAAACTATTGATTTTTATTCTGCGTTTCTTTTTATTTTTAGATCGATGTTAACATATATCATACGTTTATATTTTCATATATATAGGTGTGTTATTTACATGAAAAAACCGAGCAAGCTATACGGGTATAACATCTATAATGATAAAAAACATGCCTAAAGATAATTTCAAAGGGAAATTGTCAACAAAGTCGCAATTGGAAATTCGTTTTTATATATCATAACATTCCATAATTCGTACATTAATATTATTTTAGCCAGTGTTAATTAACTGAGTACCTACTGTAATAAATGCTGTGAATCGTTAGGACTTATACAGTGGAACCTCGGTTTGCGAACGTCTCTGTTTGTATACGAACGAATCGGTTAACGAACACCACATGTTGTTTCGCTTTACGAACGATGTTTCAGTTCACGAACACATTTCTCTGGACCACCAATCAAAAAATCCGAGTTTCTACAATTGTTACACTAGTTCTAGCAGAAAAACCTTTGTTACGGATAAGTTTTACTAAATACACGAAACATCAAAAATGTGTTAGGATTTCTAAGGATTTAAATTAAAATCGATATTAGTTTCAAGGATATAGCCAACATAGGATTTCCATTAATTGCAATGGGAAAAATTAATTCGGATCACGAACAGGAACGAATTAAGTTCGTAAACTGAGGATCCACTGTATTACCAAGTTTTACAGTTTCATCAAAGCGTTATAGCTCCTATCCAATATTTAAATTAATTTGATTAGTTTTTCATTTCAATTTAATGTTAGATCCAGTAAAAATACCAGTTAATGTATAATTAAAATCTTCAAAAATACGATAAAAAATAACATTTCTTTCATGAATGCAACTCAAATTTACAGTACCAATAAATTGCAACACAAACTTTGATTTGAAATAGAAATTAAGTTATAAGCACATTTGTGTACAAGCAGAACATTTAGATCTAAAATCCAAGCTTTATTCTCAGCCATTTATATTTTATCTTTCCTTAATTGCGCTTTCCAGGAGAACTATTGCAGGACAAGAATTATAATTAAGCTAAAATAATGAGTTAATTAAACTTATTTTAGCTACATTCACAACTTAAAGGATTTCTGTAATCATCGAAGCATTTGAAATCGAGAACACTTTGTATATTTTTTCGCTGAAAAAGTAACTTCTATGGTGATAATTTTACTGGCATACAACATGGGCTGAAAACAGTTACTACTAGAAAAAAACAAAGACTATTTTATATTTAGTATAATTGCGTACATAAGACGCTGATGAGCGTACACATAATTCGTATACATAATTTTGAAAAGATGAACAATATGAAAATACCTATTGATTAATCTAATAAAAAATAGTAATTGTGACAATACATGTATCATTTTTTTAACACTATATTCTAGGATAATAACGTGCCAGCCTTATAAAATTGCAGAAACTGTATATGTCCTAATTGCAAAAAAAATATATATATATATATATATATATACTTTTGAGACTGGCAATATATGCATAAACAAAAGAAAGTCGCATACTGCTAACGGTAATGAAACTATTAAGCTTAAGGGAAATAAGTCTAGCTTATTAATTGTGTTAACAATCGTATAATGTGAAAAATGAGACGCGTTAATACACCTTAAAAGTAATATTATCCCGGGGAGAGCATGGTCTCATTAAAAATAATAACTCCACTGAACAAACAAAAAAAAATAACGCGAAATAACTTATATTATTTGACGTCCGCATTTTAATACACGAATGTATATTTAGCTTTCTACACAATTATTATTAAGATCATTACTATAAGCATGTTGGCTGAATAAAAAAAAATGCTGAGGGTATTATACTGATTTTGCTTTTCTAATTTAAAAAGTTGGTGTAATCAATCTTATAAATAGCGTCTTGGCAATTTAATTCCTGTATAAAAGGAATGAGCTGGCCCGTGATGTACTCGAGCGTCGGTTAATGTAGGCCACAGTTGCCATACATTTACTGCAATGCAGGTTTATCTTAGAATTACAGTTGAGTTGTCAGAGAAGTTGCGAGTGATGGCGAAATTCAGACAAAAGACTCGTTTTCGACAGAGCTGTGTATATGTGGGATACAGAAAATTTATATGTCTGATGGGTAAAACAAATGGCATTCAAACAACATTGAAGCCATCCTATCTCAGATCCAGACCTACTAAAAAATTACAACTCTAACACTCAGTAATTCTTTTTCGTAAAATAGATTTTCGGATGGATTGGAGTGGACATATAACCAAAGAGATCGGGATAAAAACACAAAATAGCCTCGGATTTATAGAGGCTTATGCTGTTCAAGAAAAATGGGCTTTTGTTGAGGAAGAAAGAAAAAAAAACAATAAACCATTTGATATGAATGAATAATAGGGCAATTCCCCTAGCGCCATTCTCACTGCTTTGTCTCATTATTTTAACCATTTTTCTTTCCCTATAAAAAAGCGACAAGCAGCAGATGACGTCACTTCGAACAGTTTCGACAGATGACAAAAAAACGTTGATATCGACCAATCCAGATACCATGCTACTTTTCCTTGCAAAATGTGAGGGCGTATCTAAGCAGTCGTCACCATATATCCATAAAAATTGATTCATGGTGATTTATGGATTGCCCTCGCTTAATAACCACCTTAGATTAAACCTACAGGGTGTCCAAAATCGTTTTTCTTACTTCAGTGACATGGAATCGTAGAAGAAAACAAGAAGATAACGAAATTAACTTTCTTTTTTGTACTAAAATGTGCTGAAAATAAAACTTGAGAAGACGAAACATTGATCCGTGCTCTTCTCTCAGTCTTAAGGAAAGTCACAAGTGTACTTTAGGTTAGCATCAATACATGCAAGGCCTCATTCACTTACTAGTTTCCTACCAAAGTAATATACATGTACATTAAAGAAATTGTGCATGCCTGTCCACATAATCTGCATGACATTGCAGCACAGAAAGGATGTTCACATTCGAGGAAAAAAATATATGAAATCAATAAGTGCTGAGCACCAGCAAGGAAAAGGAAAGAAAATGAAAACTCAAGTGAAGATTTGCGATTGAGATGAATAATGGCTTTGCTTTTGTGACAAGAATGCATTAATGGAGCATTTCAAGGGATTTTGGTATAACATATACTGTATATGCGAGCACCAGCATGCCTTGCTATGCTGAATATCTATACAGTGGAAAGTTTGAAAAAAAAAAACATCTGAAGGCAGAAAAAAGGAATCGAAAGTAAGGAAAGAGATTCGAGACAAATTGGCATCAAAATCCGTAATGCTCAATTTGATGCTCGGCTATAAAGAATGGTCTTAAAAAAATAAATATATGGGACAGCGAGGACATACTAGGTTGAGTGACTGACTTAATAACAAATTTTTTTTTGAAGAGTGATGTTATTTCTTAAAATCAGGCCAATTGCATTGAAAATACGGTAAACAAGATTCCAAAAATAATAACAAAAGATGCTTGTTACATTTCATATATATTGTGAAAAGCAAGAAAATGTCTGAATGCAATTTGTCAAGTACATTTAAATTCAGAAATTTCTACGTTTACATATACAACGTAAACTATACTAACAACAGGTAAAGCGCGGTTTAATTGAATACTCGGTTAAAAAGCGTGACAAAGACGTTGACAAAAGTTCTGATATTCAGTCACTATAATTGAAATTTACTCACACCTTTAGCCCCCAGAAAAGAAATATTTTCCTGTTATAGCTCACCATCGTATGAATCACATTTTATCCCTTCGAAAGTTCATGAAATTGATAGCAAAAGGAAATGTAAACAAGGTTGCCAGGGTTGACTTTCCTCGACACCCATGGCTTAAAATGTGAAAGTTCAAAATTGATTTATGAATATCAAAATAGAATTTTCATGCATGGTGAGGCAATCGGTTTCCATGTTATCTGAATTTGCCACATGCTCAAAGATTGAATTAAAGCGGGAGAGAACGGTGCATGTTGACTTGCAATCATATTTTCAATGTTTTCTTCTGCGTGGCTAAATAAATTTCAATTTTTTTTTCTGAAAAGCAAGTAAAATTAAATCTAAAACTTAAAATTGATCTGGGCTATATTGAATTTATAAGTTGGCTTGTTGGTTATATGCAAACCACAAATCCAAGACAACCATACTGATAAGCATTGCTATTGAATGAAAAGCGTTTTGGTAGTAGAAGCCTGTTAATCCAAAATTTTGATATTCTGAACCGACATCCAAGTTTCGAAAAATCGAAATTAGGCTAGGTTAGAAAAAAATTCAATGCAGTATTAGGAACCGAATATTACATCGTACATGTTATGAAAATAAACTGTACATGTAGTATTTAAAACAAATCAAAACAATGTTTTATGTACATAATGTAAATTAAATATAGAAACTAAATGAAACAAAAATAAATCCCAAATCTAATTTACATAATGTACAAACAGTATGTAAACTTCATAAATTTATGTCGGATTATGCAAAAGTTTGCTAATCCGAACAGATCCCGGTCCTAATTGGTTCGGATTAGCAGCGTTCTACTGTGCTTTCATCATAGCCTTATCCGGTATATATACATATATTTACCCACAATAAAACTGCCTAAGGCAAAATGTAGTTAATATTTACTAGTGGAATAAATGCTTTTGGCTATAAAAGGCGAAACACACTTTTTATATTAAATATACCAAACTCTACGAAATTGGTTTAGACGAGTTTCTTTTATATACAACTTGTATAATCAAATATTTTGTTACATGTACAACATGTACTTTTTCCTGTTTTTTCTTATACAATAAGAATAGAGAAAATAGTGAGCATACACATACATATAGGCGCATTCAAGATCAATAAAGAATTTCCTAAAGCAGACAGCCATATATAGTCTCCCTAATTTTGGTCAATATAAAATACGATATATATTTATATACATATATTTGTAGCTACACACAAAATCTTTAAAATGATACTCAAAAGAGAGTGTGACAAGATGGAGTGCTAAAATTAGATTAAAATTGGTATCTAGAGAGGCGAATACAATAATGTTTTGAAATTAATTCAAAGTACGTTAAATATAAATTTTAAAATAATATCAACCGTTAAACCTGTATAAAAATGAATGTAGATTTATTTTAATTGCGTAAAAGCATACAAATATATGCATATGACAACATTTTTTTCTGCACTAATAAAGCAAGCATAGAATAAATAAATAAACGTAGGAAAAAAACATGTCGGATTTAAATTTCATTACACGCACACCAACGTACACTAAAGCCATCTACACTTTTCTGCATTAATAACAATAAGTATTTAGATAGAAAAGTGAGCCTTGGCAAAGCTCATTAGCTTATTTCAAACGACTACTGTCATGTGGGTGTCTCCAGTCACCAAATCCAATAATTTTAAAGATATATCTTATCACAAATATCAGGATCTCGCTTTTACTATAGTAATAACTTCAGCTGACTGTCATTTCTGATTTTTATGTGGAATAAGGGTTATAAATGAAGATATATTGCGCCATAAGGAGTACGGAAGATTTCTGTAAGTGAAACTAGACTCCAATTTTCATGCTGGAAGATTTAATTGCAACAACGAAACCTAAAATTCTCAAAAAATTGAATTTTTATCAATTTGGATATCATTTTTTAAACGATCCTATGGGTGTATGACATAAACCAAAGATAAGATAACTAAACATTTACATTATTCATAAAGGACTTTATCCCATTATCCCAGTTAATTCTTAAAAATTATCTTTTAAAAGCTAGCGCGTGTAAAATCGAACCACCATAAAATCACTTTTTGAGAAAATACATGCATGCATGTTTACGAATGAAACACGGTATTCAGCAATTCTAAATGCATTTATTCGAATGCGAAATTTACATTTTAATTACCCCATCTTGTTCATGATCAGAAAACAACTGTAATATGCCAGACAATTTAGCGCTTTTGCTTGAATAACCGTGTATGTCTGGTATATGTGCGTGTATACTGCATATATATACAATTAGCGCTTTTCTTAACACAAGTCAAGCATATATATATAGAAAATTTACATTTGCATGGCATTATTTGCTTAGCATGTACATCCCTTTATAGTACGCATGTAAGTGTTGCTTTTCACGTTTAAGCTGAATGCGATAAGCTAGTATTGAATCGAAATTTGCTAATTTCCTACAAATGACGCTCTTGGCAAATTCGTGCATGTTGACTACGTACATGTTTACAACTAAGTGTCAACTAATGGGAACTTGATTATAAGTCGTTGACTGATACACGTATATGGGATAAAATTTGCAAAGCTAATGTTTTGTGAGATACGCCTTGCGTTTCCAGAAACTTGGCAATACAAAACTGGAAATTAAATTTCAATCAGCACGTTTTAATGTCACATACGTTAGTATGAATGAAACATTTTTAGTGAAGCAGCTGATTCGACGGCTCATGTGTAATCCTTATAATTTCAATAACGACGCAGTTTTGTTATCAAAAATGGCAAATAATTTATGTAGAAAAAAGCCAGATTTTTCTTGGATTTTATGAATTCAAATCAGTTCTAAATATGGTCCTTTTTAAAATAGTATTTTGGAAAAGAATCCAAATAACAAACGTTTTTCAATTGGAAACTCGTTACATTTACAATTAGTTTGCAGTTAAAAACTTAAACCATGCTGCCTCGACCAGTAATTGTTTGTTTGTTGATTTTTAACGTTGGCCTATTTCTGCAACACGAGGGCTAAACACCAACGCCAGGGGATGGGCCT
>JAQGBW010003006.1:0-17635 GCA_034698625.1 Julus scanicus
GCTACGAAACATCGAGAAACATCGAAATGTGGGGAAAAAACGGAGGTTTTCCACACATGTTGACAAACACTTCTGGAAACATCAATGTTTGTATGTTTTTGTTTATCTAATGTTTCGTTTGGTGGATACCCACCTTTAGAATCGCGGGTCTGTGTTAAGCCGGATACATGCATGCAGCGACTTGGAATTTAGGGGACATTCAAAAAGGACGTCCCAGAAATTTATTCAAAATTGAGGTGTCCAGAAAATTTGTTGAAACATGCATCGCCCATCCTATAAATTTCCAAGCATTCACCTTGCTACCAAACAAATCCACGACATTTTTTCAGATTTTTATGATTAACGGAAATTTCCTGACCTCGAAGGGAAATTCCAGCTTAAAATTGGTATTTAACACACATTTAGGCATAATTCCAGACTTTAATTAACGAGAAGGAAATCCAAAAACTGAAAAATACCATCGATTCATTAGTGGACGCTCATGATGGTCCCCCGTCCGATTCCCCGCGTCCACATGCCACCAGACCCCACCCCCTATTGATGACGTCATTTTTAACTGCCTCAAACTTCTTGTCTCCTACATCCGGATAGATGACATGATGTGATAAAAAAACTTGCATCATGTGACCAGACCTCTTGAGCAAATGGTGTGTTAAATCAGGCCATAACATGACCAAGACACAAATTCATATTGGTGATGCCCAATCGACATGCGTTAATTTTACCTGTTGTGGGACCAAAGACAAATCAGAGCCAACGTCTGAATATATTTCTTAATTCAGTTATTTTCACTTTACATTTTATTTATTCAGTTTTGACCCAGCCAGAAGACAGTTAAGTGACTTGGTCACACAAACACTATTACCACAACATTAAAAATACGTTCCTCTTTAAGAAACTTATCGTTGGAAAGTAAAAATAAATCTAATAGTATTTTCGGGTGTTTTATGATGTCATTGCCAACAATCTTACACCGTTCACAAACAAATATACATGTATACCATCCGGAAAACAATATTGGATTTTTACCAATATAGTGGTTAAAATCGTGCTCAACGCACACTCAGGCTACTTATTTAATATTTACCCCTACAAAAAAAAAATATATATATATATATACAGTGCAGTATCGGTGTTTCTTCGTATTCTTCAACAAGAGCAATAAACACGCCAACTATACTTATATGTTCTCCAGGATCATAAATGCCAGATTCATGTACTGATCTTTCCCCATTTTGTCCCGGTCCAATTAAATAAAGCCTGCCTCCTTTGCCGAACATATACAATATTCATGCAGCCTTGACACAGAATAAACGCACGCCATTCTTAAATGCTTCTCTCCCTTGACAAATCCAGAAACTAGACCAATCGATTGCAAATGGCGATAATGAGGGACCGCATAAAATGTGCTTTATACCCTTTGAAAACCATGGAGGCCTCAGCCATGTTTATATATAAACTCCCAATATCAAATCTATTTTGAGATAGTCCAATAAAGTAAACGAGTCGTTTCTTGCAGGTTCTTCTGGGTTTGAGCGGTTTAAAAACATTATAGGGCCAAAAGTTAAATTAGATTGTTTTGGGCATTTTTAATTCCTGTATGTATGATAGCACGATTGCATGGCAAGAAAGCTCGAAGAAATTTTAAATTTCGTCATTTCATCAATTATAAGTTTATAAAACAGTCCCCCTCCCATAGAAACATTTCTTAAGGTGGGTATCCACCAAACGAAACATTAGAGAAACATAAACATACACACAAACATAAACATGCAAACATTGATGTGTCCAGAAGTGTTTGCGAACATGTGTGGAAAACCTCCGTTTATTCCCCACATTTCGATGTTTCTTGATGTTTCGTAGCGATCGCTCGAGAGGCGGTCCAGATCAAAGGAAAAAATGTTTCTCAAATGTTTCGTGGCGTATAGTTGATGGTGTAGAACATTGAACCATAGGGTTTTCATTTTGAAATATGCCAAACTCCGCCTTGTTTCTCGAAATGTGTCATAGGTGCGTACACTCGGGTTTTTTTGTGTCTTTTTTGACACAATTTGCAACACATGTGTGGAAAAACATGCTCAAAACATTGTTTTAGTGTTTTTTGTGTATGCTAGATGTTTATGTTAATGTTTCTTTTGGTCGATACTTAGCTTTAGATTCGCGGGTGTTTAAACCATGTATACATTCTAGGAGGCGATAATCGTTAAATTCATGTATCCAACTACCAGGAAACATTGTCTCCTACATCTGTATACATGTGTCCAAGCAAACTTATATCGTGATACACATGTGGTCAACGACATTCCTATTTCTGTATATTTTTCGTCAGCTGAATTTATTTCAGAATATTTTACGCCAAAAATGCCACACCTGGAAGTTCCTTCCTTATGTGCACCTTGTTTAAATTTCGTGTTGTTGTTAATAAATTCAATGCTTATGTTTAGGGTTTTTTAATATTAAAAGCTAAGTTTGGGAATTTTTTGTTGAATACGAGATGTGACGAGTAACTCGCGAGAGTTAATCTCACGTGGAAATTTAACCCACCTTAAAGACGTAGAAAAGTCAAGCCCATGTCAATTAATACTGCAAGTAAATATCGTATAACCTAAATTCGTAAAGTTCACATTGCTCCATAACGCAGTTAATTAATTGCTAAAAGCTTTCGGGCATATCTCGATAATGTGTTATTATAGGCATCATTTACGGGCAATCACAACGTCAACCTTTATAGAAAAAGTTGAAAGCGTTTTGAATATAATAATATCGATCTGAATGTGCAATAAAAATAAAACTAGAAAACTGATGATCTGTTGCTTCCAATTACATCACCCGATGATTTAAACAGCTATTTTTTTTTTCTGACGGGCACTTCATATATTACACTACTAATAACAACCCCTGGCTATCAACAAGCAATATAACGCGTAGCAACCAAAAATCTGCTGACAACCATCATTGATTTTATAGGGCGACAGTTTAGTAACCAATTCCACGATTATGGGGCTGTAAAACCCTTGGCATCTGGTTGCTGAGATAGCGGCGCATCCCCCTAACATTTAATTTATATGAATCTGATACTGAGTACACGACATATTGGCATTACATGTATTTGGTGCATCCAAGACTACTACAATTGCTGAAAAGCCAATAATTGCATCGTCAACAATGAGGGCAGGTGTTTTCGCAGTAAGGTTTTTTCAGTGCCCTCACTTATTCCTGCTTTTGCTTGAAAATTGCATTCAAGTCTCACAAAAGGGTAACCTCATTAAATAAATATTCTTTGAATATGTCACAAAATATCATGAAACGCAATCCATATGCCACTAGGCTATTATACTACATTATACATATATGCATAATATTGCGTAAAAAAAAACGTTAATTTATTTTTTTCCATTAATGTTCATCACTTTTTCCAGCATGACAACTAACAATTAAAAGAAAGGGTGTGGTTGTTGAACACGTCCAATGCACTGCCGATTTTCTGTAAACCCGTTCCATGAATTTTCATTTTACTCAAAAATTTCAAACAACTTGATTTACTTCTGATTAGCATGAAAAGTCAACATTTTCCAGGAATTGCAAATAATCTATTCCCTAGAGATCAACGCTGAACTCAATTATGTAAAACAAGGTTTTATAAAACCACCCACAATGCGAAAACGAATTTAATAACTTAATTTGTAGTTATTTTTCCATAACCAATTCATCAGAATAATTGTGTTTATTTTTAAGCAACTATTCTGCATAATGGTTTTTGAATTGCATTTTGTATGTTAATTTCTGAACAAACAATTTTGCAGAAAGATTAACCATTTCTTTTATGAAGACATTCTGCAGCAAACCTGACGAAGTAATTATGCAGTAAATGCTTGAAAACAAGTTTTTGCAGAAATTTTACATAAGTCTGCCTAAACATTTATGCAGAAATGAAACTGGGAATATTTTCTGCGTGTCATTTTCGTATGGGAAGTTAGCAATTTCCACGTCTTTTGCACCATTTTTGGGGTCAAATCATGCTTTTTGTTGTAATGCGGCATTATATGTTAATCCTTTTTAAATAAACAGCAATGGAATTTACAAAGACTACACGTTTTAATAAATATGACTGAATTTAATAACTAAAAAGCAAATCGTGAAAATAGCAATTTATGCGAAATATCACGAATGACATTAAAGCAGGCATTAACTACAAATGGTCACATTCACCCTCCAATTATTAGGACATTATTTCAGCATCCCTGAAGAATTAAATGCTTTCAAAATGTAAAGCTATAGGCAGCAGGGGATTGTTTTAGGGCTAAGTCCCATAATGAATGCGTCCATTCACCTAGAAATACATAAGTTGGCTATGGGGCAATGTGCCTTGAAATTTCATTCCGATCGTTCTGTGAAAAGACCCCCTCTCATGGATGCCATAACGAAGCTCTTTTTTTTAAGACTGGCGACGGATAGAGAATGCCAACGTCCTAAAAATAGCTCACTATAGCCACATTCAATGTATAACAACGGTTTTACCAATAGGAATTTTTACGAAAAATAAACCGCTGGAAAAAAAAAAAAAAAAATGCTGTACATACACTTCTTCTGGAAAGGAAATACTCAAGGAACAATGAGGAATCTACCATCAACAACGAACATATATTTTCTTCACTTTAAAATAAAAAATCCGGGCGTTATTATCCTTCCTTAGATATTTATCCAAATTTAGCTAACTTGTATATCGGCATACATGGCTGAATGACGAAAACGATTTCTAATTCAACCTTGTTCATGCAAAAAAAATCGATATATCTTAAGAGTTAGGGCTGCTGTTCATAATACGACGCATTTATAACCCGTCGATATGCTCAAAATTGAAATAATGTGTATACTAAAGTAAAAATAGCATGACATGAACATGTTCGTCAAATTTGCGTGTAAATGAACTAAGGGGCCATTCAAAAAAGAAGTCCCTGAAATTCCTTCAAAAAAATTGACCCCCACCTCCTGTCCACATCGTGCCTATTTTAGCCTAAACAACCCTTCATGGACGTCCTTAATTAATTTGTTTTAAAAGTAAGGTGTCCAGAAAATTTTTGGTTACCTACATCGACCCATCCAATAAATTTCCAAGCACCCGCCTCACTACTAATTCCATATTTTTCTGATTAACCGACATTTCCTGACCTCAAAGGAAAATGCCAGCATAAAATTGGTGCTTAACACAAATTAGGCATAATTCCAAACTTTCCCGAGGTTAAAATTCCAGTATGTTTGTGACTGGGGACACATTTCTTCAAGTGTCCAATTCCCCTTTCACAGACCTTTAAAACTTAATTAAACAAAAAATCTAAAAACTGAAAAATACCATTATTAGTGGACGTCCATAATGGCCACTTTCCCTGTCCACATGCCAACACCCCACCCCCCCATCTCTTGAGGGCGTCCTTTTTGAATGGCCCCTAACTAACACAGCCGCAGGAGGACGTATACTGTGAATTTTAGTTGATTTAATTACTCTTGATTAATTTCCTCCATGCGAAATGGCTTTTGAACGAACAAATTCGTTGAATATTTAATAAGCAATCGTTATAAATACAGCAATTGAGAATGTGGTGGGAACAGGCAGCGCATAATGCTATACTCAACATTTAAACAATATAATAGCTTGCTTACTAAATTGCGCAGGTGTCCACAAGCTAAATCAATTTCAACAAATGTTTCGTGTACATGATATAGCTCATAGCGGCATAGTTAAATTGTGCACGCAAGCCAGTATGTGGTCAAGATAAACAAACCAAATTAATTCAACAGCTCACGAATATATAAAATGAGGAAAAATGTTATCCAGAATCCATGATTACAATCATGAAATAGAAAATAAGTGACTATCGTTAAGGTAAACACGATGAATGCGTGTGTGTTTATGTCGGGTATTGTTTTAGGTTCATTCCAAACATAAAACAGACTATCAAATCGCCATATTTGTATTCGCAACAACAAAGGCATTCGCGTCCATTGTTTTCGCAAAGCATCCGCTAAGTCTGTATAGTGCATGCATTTTTTTTTTTTTTTTTATTTTTTACAAAATTTCAGCAATGCTAATTTGCATCGGTGAAAAGGGAATTGATCCAAAAGTGAAATCGCATATACTACATGCATGTTTAATTCAATAGCAACGTTTTTGAAAAAAAACATACTTCAGATAAAAATCTGTTTGAAGCATTAGTTGCCATGCACCACTTATGCAAGGGTACTTAAAAGATACCAAAGATTATGTTTACTTACCAATGTTGGGATGTTGCAGCTTGCGACAAATTCTGGCTTCCCTTTCCAATTTCTGGAAATCTGTAAAAACAAAATATAACATTATAAAACTGAGCAAAAATATCTCATTTTCTTCATCAACTTATATTATTTCGTTATATTGTAATTCAAAGTTGTCCAGTAAATTTTCTGGAAAGAAATCCAGCATGTTTCAAGGATTTCAAAGCATATCTCATCAATTTCCAAGTACTCCTCCAACGACCAATTACTCGAACAATTTTCTAGACAGTATTTTACATCGGAATTTAAGAAAATGTCCGACCTCGACAGAAAATTCCAGCATAAACTGATGTTTAACAGAAATTTCAAGCATAATACCCGACCTTCCTGATTTTCAAGACAACTAGACATCATATATTATATTACATGTACAGTATTTTAATCTATCATAGTAGATACTACAACTTCGTGACAAGATAATTATGTATTCAGAACATGTTCCTCTTAAATTTACGCCTCTGTTAATGATAATTACAATCATATACATTTCAGTCGTAAATTTTACTTATAGACCAATATTTATTCTCATGCATAATTCTTAATAATCCATAATTCTAATTTACATATGTCTGCATATAGTATGCTGTGGCTTAACTAAAATATATTGCCGCGTCATTCAATAACTATTTTTGATGGAATATACTATGGAGAATCTCTCGGTATCCACACGAGATTTAGCCGTTGTTCAATCATTTCAAAGGCTATAGTCCGAATTGGACCTTTGCTGCATACATGTAGGTACACAAATGCCATTCTTAGACCTCATCTATCCATGCAGCAAAGTACGATGTAAACACGGTGCCATATATTGTTGAACAGGAAACAACCTTCTTTGCCAATAAATATTTGCTTGTTTTGACATCTTGACAAGTATGCGACTCGCGATTAGAGCTATCCATCAACTTTATCCACATTATTTCCTCTTTTCCACTTTACGAGTTCACCGATTTTCAACAAAATCTGGATATTTCATCATTTATAACAAGGTTCATTCATTAAAGGTGCTACCACTTTGTTGTTCAAAGCATTAAACACGACAACGTCATGCGAATATTCATTACAACAATACTTGTATCAGCACTAACGTTTTGAACATGCTATCAGATGAATATAAAAGTGGAGCTAAGTAGAATTTTATCATTATAAAATTTTACAAAAAGCACAGACCTACAGACCTAAACCACAAGCGGATGCCCTTGCTGATCCATCAAGCCACCAAAAACAAATCTCACCCACACCCAAACCTCCCTCATTCAACTATGAGTATCTTCGCAAACCCGACCCATTGAAAAGGATACGGTTGTGATCTCTCTTAAATGTATAGGCTACTGTATTCGCATATATGGCTATTACATTTATTACACCTCATTTGATAAATGATACATGTCCTACTATGTGCAGATCATTACAGTTTTAAGTAACCCGTTTCCATCGTTGACTCATCGATGGCTAATTAAGCTACATATCTAACCCATATATAAACTTTTCACCCGGGTTAAAAGCACCAATTGGATGGGGAGTCAAATGTACTGTATTCTTTATATACGACGAACATAAAAGGCACCAACTGGGTGGAGAGTTAAATGTACTGTATACATTGGTATTTATGCTGGAAAGTCTCCAACAGGAGCAATGATCTTCAAAGCGTTTTTATTGAATTCCAGTATGTAGCAGTAGAGTAAAGTTTTGTTTTTATTATTATCGACATTTGAAAAGGGGCATGGTGGTGGTGTTTTCTTTTTATTTAATTTACACTTGACTGAGCATCACCAATGGTCAATCCCATCAGAAGGCGAACACTAAGTATAGAAAGACCCATGATGACATATACAGCATTGACCATCACGTTTTCTCGTCCCTTCTATTTCATGACTACTTTTTTTTTTTTTTCTCTTCTCAAGAGAGGTTTATGTAGGCGTGCATGCTAGACAAGATAATTAGCCACCATTTCTTTCGCTTTTTTTTCCATCCCAAGAAGACACAAGAAGAAGTGGACAGTAAAGAGACAGGCTGACCAGCGCCCACATAATCGAAGTCAGAGCCATGATTTCCAGACATTGAAAGCGCCATCAAGCAACCATCAGCGTGTAATAACGATTCGTGGACCGAAAATGAAGCCATCAAAAGCTCCGTTAACTCGTACGTGGCTCCCTTTTGTCGTCTCCTCATACTTGGGTGCATACAAATGGGCCAATCGTTTAGCCACTTTATGTCGAGCTGTAATTTTGACAATAATTTGCATGTATCTCAACCGAACAACGCGTTTTTTTCCCCTCTTTCGAAACATAGTGTATATACCTTTGCAAAATACCAGACATTGCGAACATACATTGAAGAAAAAGACACTCGCCGATTTCATCAGCAAATATTATAGCTCGTAAATAAACGTTAAAAGCAATTCCAATAACAATGTCACGCATTTTCGTGCCGTAATTGTATACAGAGTGAAAATAAATTAAGACAGCCAAGCTGGCTTTTTTTTTTTTTTTTTTTTTTAATAATATGAAAATTCAGAGTGTATACAGTATTCCTTAACGATCACGATGAAAAATGCCCGACATAAAAAAAAGGTCACAGAGGCAAAGAAGACATTTTAAAGCCATCAATTATCTGTAAGAAGACTGCCTAAAAACATGAAGTCCAAATTGCAAAATTGGACTTTTCATTAAAATTAATGTTATCTTGTAACACAACTAATGTAGTTTGAAACAACAACAAAAATGCGAGTAGCCATCAACGCCAGATGGCGCTTTATGAAAATGTGTGATGAACAAATTTAAGTCGAAATCCCACTTGCTTCTCATTGTAGACATAAATGGGGTCGTAAATTCGGCAAGGATCCATCACGATTTTACCAACACATGTCGCCAATAACGTGAGTGACGATAAAAAAGTTATGACCATTTGGAAAAAAAGTTCTAATCCATAGTTAAGACTTGTATACTTTTACTCTAACTTGTCTGTAGGTAATATCCATATTTTACCACAACAGCAGTTATGACAAGTTTAGTTAAGATATTTAACCATGATGCTGTTATGCTAATCCGGATGAGTTAATCCATCCAATAAATTGTTTTAGATTAATAACACCGTAATTAGTACTAAGTTAAAACAATAATACTATTCATTAATTTGAGGCTTAACTAAAATTACAAAGCAGTCCAAGAATATGGCATCATGACAGTGGTTGTTAAATTTATGATCATAAAGTGTAGCCAACATGACCAACTAATTAACACTGAATGCTGATGCACCTAGGGGCCATTCAAAAGAGTACGTCTCCGAAATTCCTTCAAAAATTGGCCACTCCCCCCACCCCTATTCACGTGGTTTCCATTTTACTAGCTCCCACCACCTCATAGACGTCTTTAACTTTTATGAAATAGGGTGTCCAGAAAATTTGTTAGAAAATACAAAGGCCCACCCAATTCCACGATATTTTTCCAGATTTTTCTGATTAACGGAAATTTCTTGACATCGAATAAAAATTTCAGCATTATATTCATGTTTAACACAAACTTGGGCATACTTCCCGATTTTCCCCAGGTTTTAAAAATTTAAGTGCATTTGAGCCTGGGGACACATTTCTTCTTTTGTCCATTTTCCCTTTCACTGGCCTTTAAAACAACTCAAACAGAAAATCAAAAAACTGATAAGTCGGACCTGCCTATCTCGAATTCCATGGGAAGGATTAAAATTTCGAGATAAACAGGTTGAAATGTCTATTGTATAGAGTTTTTTCCATTATTGATTATGCATACATATTAAAAGAAAATACCTTTATGTACGACATTTTTTTATTAATTTCAAGGAATACGTAATCACAGTGGCAAATTTTTTAGCATACCTTCAACTTAGGAAATACATTTAATCTTTTAAGGATTTTTAGCGTCTAATCCTCTTTGATTCGATTATCATTCTAAGGTTAGCAATAGCTGTGAATTCTTCTTGTCCGACATTTTCTTGAGGTTCAAGAACATTTGTAAGAAGTTGTAGTTGGACAAACAAAATTTTTTACGTGTGTTGAATGAACGCCGATTTTTGAAATTGAGGCTTGTTTGAAATTCGAGAAATAGAGGTTTTGGAAAAACATATTTCGAGACATACATGGAAAATACACTGAATTTAGATTATAAAGGTAGGGAATTCCAGAAATTTCGAGATAAACAGGTTCGACTGTAAAAACCTTTACGTCCATAATGGCTATCTCCTCTTGAGGACTTCCTTATTGGATGGCACTTTAAAGAGCTACACTACATGAAAGCAATAATGAAATTGCAATACTCATCAATCAGCTAATGCAATTACCATTTTCCCAATTAAGCATGTATTGAAATTGCATTACAGAGATAAAAAATGTAACGTCCACATTTCCAAACAAATGATGTTGGCCAACCTATTTGTACGTGGGCAGACTGTGATAACCAATTCCTTAAACATTCAAAACATGTTCCGGGGCACATGCATTATCTCCATGACAGATTGGATTTTAGTATGCATGATGTAGGTCAATGCTAGTGGTTGCAACCACAAATTGTGGTGTCTGCCACCGCGATAGGATTTCGGGAAGCTCGTATTATAATACACAAACCCCAGACGAATAGAGTATGGGAATTGCGAATCTCTCAGCACTTTGATTTCCCATTGATTTAGATCCCCTATTTTCCCAGAAGCAGAAAACTGATCCAGAGTAAAGCAACATGTATTTAGTTAGCAACAAAGCGTCGTAAAGCACAAAACGAAATACTACATACTACTGTTGGCACAAGACCTCGATGAAAGCGATATGTGTGCCCCAAAATGATGATCGCACACAGCTATAGATTTTTACAAGTCGACTGCAGAAATACTTGGGTCAAGGAAAAACTGGATTCCGGATTCATCTACGAAAGCAGTAGACATGAAGCGGAGATAAAGCGAGAATAATCCAGATTTTTTTATATGGGCACGATCAATAAATTATCTGAGGCATTAAATTTGTACGTATACAATGGTATCGTTGAAAAGCTTGTCTCGAAATATAACTACATCGGCATAAAAAAGTTGCTCAAAAGGTAATATTATTTAAACAGCGGCTGTTTACAATATTCGGTTGATTCGTTTGGAAACTTCAATTGCCAGGGAAAAATCACAAGATGACTATACTTGAATAATCGCTAAGCCTAAGGAAAAACTTCTGCGATGCCTACTACTGATTAATCACGAATTTGCAAAACTGAAAGCTCATTATGAGTAATTATGCAATCTCAAGAGCATCACACCACTTCTTTACATAAATCAGTGTTTTAAGGGAAATTACAACCCTATCCCTTTCAATTGGAAAATTAGCAAAGACACTCAAAGTCAAACAAAAAAAGATTTAAAATAAAAATAAAAAATGTTTAAAATAACTTTATAAATCAGCAAGGTACTGATCGTGTCATTTTTCACGTTAAAATAGTTGATGTTTTAAAATTAAATTATTATTTGAATTTTTGCACTCACAACTTGCCTATCTCATGCTGCTACCTGCTGGCAGCGTGTGCAAAATGGACATTTTTCAAACTTGTTTATTAATTTTAAAGAAATCTGCCATTTCAAAGTGAAAAACAACAATATGAGGCCCTTGCTGATTCATCAAGCCACCCTAAACAATTCTCACCCCCACCCAAACCTCCCTCATTCAACTGCGAGTATTTTTGCAAACCCGTCCCATTGAAAAGGTTAGGGTTGTGATCCCTCTTAACTGTTACCTTGCCAAACCGAATATTCAAACAAGGATTAAGAAACCATTATATGCAAGTTTAAACAGTTCAGATCATTTAAAATCAATAATGAGTTATTTAATAATCAACTAAAACTCAGTCTGACGTTAATTATCAAGAAAGCACAATTCTTACGAATACTTTTAATTTATTGAAAATGACAACTTTCGGAAAATTCTCTACACATGACTCGCATACAAGGTGAGTGATAAACATTAACTCCATGAATAAAGTTGGAGATGATTTTTCGATATAACATTGTACACGTTTAATATATTTGTTTCTTACTTTTCTTTCTCTGGAGAATTATTTCTTGTCAATGACCTATTATTTCTTTGTCCATTGCTAATACGAGAGTAATCCAAAATCCACACAGATAATGGCCAATTTATGATATGAAATGTAATGAGGACGAATGATTTCTAGCATTTATTCAAGTGCAGTTTTAAGCAACTTTCCTTAACAATACATTGCAAATGCAAGTCGAAATAGAAATAGTTTTCTTTGAAATGGCAAAAAGATACACGATAATCACCAGCTATCGACTCGCTCTTAACATTTCCTTAATGTGCGAACAAGTTGTGAAGGCTCACAAAAGATTCGCACAACAGCTGACTATCCACAAAATATTCAATATCTGCAATTTCCGTTTCAATTATAGTAGTGTAGAAGCAACGTTTGTAACTTATGCCTAAATACAAAAAAGTGTTTGAAACACACATAAGGAGACGATTCGACTCATTCAAATTATAGAGCATTCAAATTATAACATCACTTGAACATACTAGTTAATGTCACTACGGTGACTTCCTGACAACAGGCTATCAAATAGGATATCCAGGGTGGTCCAACTTTTCATACCAAAAGGGCTACAACAGAACTTCGCTATAGATCCAGCTGCCACATATTCCAATTATTTAAACATTATGGTAATTATATTTTTGTATAATTGTTGAAACGGTAACGTGCAAATGTATCTAAAGCCGGGTCTCCACCAAGACGTACATGTACTTATAAACATGTTTTTACAAACATATGCAAAAAAGTATGTCCTCCGGGTTTGTTTCAGCCGCCATTTTTTAAATATATGTAAATATCAAAATTGTACAGATATTAAATAGGTGTAAAATCTTGATATATGTTTTTTTCTTGAATGTTCTTCAGTAAGGGTCCATTTAAGAAGCACGTCCTCAAGAGGTGGGTAGGGGGTCTGCTGGCATGTGGACAGGGAATGGGGGGAGGGGAAAAGCCATTACGGACGTCCACTAATGATGGCATTTTATAGTTTTTTGGATTTTCTGTTTGAGTTTTATAGGTCAGTGAAAGGGAAAAGTGACACCAACAGAGATGTGTCCCCAGTCCCAAATGTACTTGAATTTTTAAAACCTCTGGAAAGTCGGGAATTACACCTAACTTTGTATTAAACACCAATTTTATGCTGGAATATACAAAGGATAGCCTTTTGTATTTTCCAAAAAAATTCTGGACACCCTACGTTTCAAAAATACTAAAGACGTCCATGAGGGGGGAGGGGAGAAAGTGGTATAAGCTAAAATAAACACCATGTGGACGGGGTATGGATGAGGGATGGGGTGGATTTTTTTTAATTTAGGGACGTCCTTTTTGAATGGCCCATAGCAATTGTTTTGGCACAAAGTTCAGTATATTTTTTTTTTCCTTTTTAAAGATTTTTATGCACAGCTCCAAATCTAAATTATTAAGAATTTACATGTACATATTTGTGAAACAGAATGTCGACAATTTGACATCACAAGAGAGGAACACAATATGCAGAGCAATACAATTTGAGATTTCAAGTTTAATAAATTTTTAAAAAAATCCACGTTATCCCTCTTAAGAGATCATCAGCTATTGGTTGCTATCATTAAGTATACATAGCTGCCAATAATTAATAAAGCACTGTATCTATTCCAACCATGGGCAAACTAGCATTGCACCAAAGTTCGTAGTGATGGCCTACATTTTTGGGGCAGGCAACCAACAACAATTTATTCGCTTTAATAAACAGTGATGAAAAATGACCTTTGCATGCTGGATGCTTAATTTTCGAGGCCAATAAACAGCGTTAGCAATTCGCAAAAGAAGAAGAAAAAAAAATACATATAAAAAAAACTGGCAACAGTGATAAACTTTGGGTCGAGAAATGTCGAGATTGGCTAGCTTTCACTCGCTGCCATAACGACCAGCCATAAGTGGCAAAATGCTAACACAGTTGTACAGGGCTAACCACTCCCTCCCTTGTATTCTGCTTACTTTTTGTCGCCAACATACAGACCATAAAACAAACTTTAAACGTTGGGAGTCATCACTGGAAGAAGAACAAGAAGAAACGAGCGAGTCAAGGACGAAAATGCCGCAAAACGCTACCATTTTTGCTGCATTCAAAAATCTGCCCTTAAAAAAAGTCCGTATTAAAACAACAACACACACAAAAAAAAACGCAAAACGTCCAAACGAGTGTGTCCAAATTACGAATAAACGCAAAGGCCCCATATGACTATAATCAGCCTTCTCATTCTTTATGTATCATTAATTGCACGAGTGTGGTGGCCATAAGCTGAAACCACTCTAGACCAGATATTTAATTCATAAGCCTATGGCACGCTATCCCCGGCGCGAATAAGGACGAAAATACGAGGATCCGCCCTACTTTACTCTGCTATGAAAATCGTAAAGGCGTGACATTAATTAACAAATATTACAAAATTTACATTAGGCTACATGCATAGGATGATACAGGGCAATGTAATATAAAGTAATAACAAAATTGAGTGGTTTGGCTATGGGCATAAACTGTTCTGATGTGCAAACACTTTGGCAATAAGGAGGATATATGGACTAAACAAATCATCAGCCCACAAAATTTCATTTTCTCTAAAATAAAAAAAATAAAAATGGTGTATATGCAATATCGGTGAAGCATGCGTTCAACTATTTAAACAAATTTACAGCTTACTGATTTATTACAGTGGATATGAGTTTTGAGATCCCAACACAGATGTACATACGTCTCTATATTAACTCACATCATGCAAATACTAAAACATACTGTTTCAAAAATGTCAAAACATTACTTAACACGAATTTTAAGCTCAATTCCCGACTTTTAAAAATTCAAGTACACATCCCGATATACAAAGTACGTTTCCAAGTGAATTTTAGTACATATTTTTATCATGTCAATGTATTAAATTTCCGGAGTCATGCAATTTCAACTAAAAAAAAATTCAACTAAAATTTTACCACTAAAAAACATTTTACCTAAATTTCGTTCAACTTATGATTTGCAACTAAATTTTTATAAATTTATATTTACAACTAAAAAATGTTAACTAACCTAACTCAGAAGAATAAAAACCACCTGATTGATGTTTAGTTTAATAAACCTAGTTGAAAATCTGTTTAGTTGAACATTTCTTAGTTGTAAATCCTTCAGTTGTACCATTTTAGTTGAGTAAATTTAGTTGAAACTGCCTGCTACCCTATTGTCCTATTAAAATTATCGATAAACAAACATTGTAATTATTTGTATAAAAACCTTCCACCATAATAAATAATGTTATTCACCAAACAGTTGAAATCAACAGATATTATCGAAACAGTTTCAATTGTTTTTTTATTCTATTTTATTACTCCTAAAACATTATTTCAAAATGCTGTCAACCTGGCAACATGTTGCTGCACAATGTGGCGTGTAAAAAGAAGAATTTACTCAACCAAAATACGGAATTTATAGTGTTGCTGTCACACGTGCACATGTCACTTCAAGATTAAAACAGTGCTCGTATAAGCATAAACGTATGAAGCAAACATAGTTTAGAAGCATTCTTGATAGCAGATGTTTTCTGATTATATACTGCACATATATATACCCATAAAAAAGTCAAGCATAAAAGGTATGTTAACAGTGCCTGCAAGGAAATCAGCATTTTAAGCATGTGCAAATGTGTTACTTTTAGTAAACTATCTGATCAAAGAGCATACATAAACCATGTGTTTCCAACATTACATGTATTTATGTGGTTGTTATTAACAATGTTAGCAATAGCTTGCATATTCAAGAAATTACTAACAGTTTTGGTCAAAAACAAAAACTAAATTTATAAGAAAGCATCCACTCTTCAACGCATCATTTCTTTAGTAAATTTTTAAGGTAGCCATTAAAAAATCATCATTTAGTGAATAACAACCCCAAATTTAGACTCAACCAAATGGAAAGAATCGCATTTCTCAAATAGCCATTTGGTAGTGGCAATAATTTATTGACTATAAAACTCCAAAAACACTTCAAATGGTTCATTTGTAGCACATGTGGAAGTACTTAAGTAAATGCGTAGGTCATTGTTTACATTTTTTTTTATAAATTAGTCATCAAGGGCTGGATCCATAAATAAGTATACTAACCTAATGACTTTGAGTCAAGCATACTGTACTATCACGAACATGTAATTCATCGATTCTTAATTGCATGTAAAAGCCCTGTCTCGCGTGCGCCAACGACTATATGAGGTCCATATATTATAACCGGGGATAAATAGGCTTATCAAGCATGCAACAGGTATTTAGAAAACAGGTTAGGACTTAAGAGATCAAAAACACGTGTTGATATACGACAAGCCGTTGCATCAGACCGCCTTATATTCCAAATTTAATGCATTGGCATCATTTTCCCGCAGGGTAGTACTTAAAATAATCTTTAAATTATTGTTTTCGTAGCATTTCAAAACATAGTTGCAGTTTTTTTTAATGTTTTTTTTTTTTAAATCACAACAAACATAACTCAAACTCAATTGAACTGATAAGGGGTCGTTAAAAAAGTACGTTAAGGACGTACTTTTTAGAGGGGGTCTGCTGTGAAAAAGCCATTATGGACGTCCACTAATGATGGTACTTTTCAGTTTTTGTATATTTTATTTAATTTGAGTTTTAAAGGCCAGTGAAAGAGGTAATTAATAGACACCAGAAGAAAGGTGTCCTCAGTCTCAAATGTACGTACTTGAATTTTTGAAATTTCGGGAATTATGCCTAACTTTGTGTTAAACACCAATTTCATGCAGGGATTTTCCTTCGAGGTCATGAAATTTTCGTTAATCAGAAAAATCTGGAAAAATGTCGTGGAACTGGCAGAAAGAAGGGTGCTTTGAGGTTTATAGGATGAGCTTTTGTATGGTTCAACAATTTTTTCGGGACACCCTACTTTACAAACAAAAAAGTTAAGGACGTTCATGAAGGGGGAGGGATGTCTGGTTTAAAATGGACTCCATGATGACAGAGGGTGGGTCTATGTATTTTTGAAGTAATTTCTGGGACGTCCTTTTTGAAAAGCCCCTGACAGAATTAATTCACAATGCAAAATTTGACACTTTGATTTCAAAATCTAAATAATTTTACGTCGAAATATAAAATATACATTGTGGAGAAATGAAAATTATAAAAAAAAACATGATAGGTATATTTCTAAAAACAACACAATTGGTGGGCGAAGTTCATGGTGTGTGGCGTGTCGCGAATTCGGTCCTACAAATCCGGGGAAATTGTAAGTTTGGCATCGATTTTTTTGA
>JAQGBW010003007.1:0-17633 GCA_034698625.1 Julus scanicus
TCTATAATGCGATTAATTTATAGGCTTAAATTGTTTGTATGGCTAAATGTTACTTCAATGTGAATACAAATTTACGTATAACATCACACACTTATGTGGAATTCGCTTAATTGGGCCAAAATGCTTGTGTCCCGATGTGTCCCATTTAAGCGGAATCGTCTGTATAACATTTTCTACCTGATGATTTGAAATCTCTATATGCTGATATTGCATACCAAATGAAATCCTCTGTAAACGTCTTAACATTTATAACATTAACCTTGTCGAAACGAAACCCCAAACAAACGCAAAATTTTCAATTTTGTAAACTTCCAGCAGGAAATGAAATACTTTAATAAGTTTTTTTGATTTAGTTTTGCGGAAACATTACTTATATTCATATGTTCTTTATAGAACTAGTGACATAAGAAACATTTTCCCCCAAACAATTTATATCAAAATTTAATTTTAAACGATACACGTATCCGGTAAAAGTTAGGTGAAAAAGGAAATCACATTTAACTCAATAATGGCCAAATGCAGCCGAAAAATCGTTTAATTTCAGCAGTTGGCAAACGGAAGTTAGTAACACGATTTCCGTATGTTTCGTTCGAAAATTAAATTTGTATGAAATTATATCCGGGTTAAACATCGATGAAAACTATATGCGCCTTGTGGTGCAATGCTCGTTTGCACCAACTCAAGTAGATCAATACATCTTGCCAATATTTGTAATACCATAATATGCAGTGGTGAAAAGATTATTATTATATTTAGATTAATTACATTATTAGAGAAAGAAAAATCTGGGAAATTTAAAACTTTCATTAAAACTTAAGCTTCACTGCAATGCACTTAAGCTTCCCTGCAATGCACTTAAGCTTCACTGCAATGCACGAGAGCTTCACTGCAATGCACAAAAACTTCACTGCAATGCACAAAAACTTCACTGCAAGGCACAAGAGCTTCACTGCAATGCACAAGAGCTTCACTGCAATGCACAAAAGCTTTACTGCAATGCACAAGAGCTTCACTGCAATGCACAAAAGCTTCACTGCAAGGCACAATAACTTCACTGCAATGCACAAGAGCTTCACTGCAATGCACAAGAGCTTCACTGCAAGGCACAAGAGCTTCACTGCAAGGCACAAGAGCTTCACTGCAAAGCACAAGAGCTTCACTGCAATGCACAAGAGCTTCACTGCAATGCACAAAGGCTTTACTGCAATGCACAAGAGCTTTACTGCAATGCACAAGAGCTTCACTGCAATGCACAAGATTTGTACTGCAAAGCACAAATGCTTTACAGCAAAGCGCAAGAGCTTCACTGCTGTGCACAAAGGCTTTACTGCAATGCACAAGAGCGTCACTGCAATGCGCAAGATTTTTACTGCAAAGCACAAATGCTTAACAGCAAAGCGCAAGAGCTTCACTGCAAAGCACAAGAGCTTTACTGCAATGCACAAATGCTTAACAGCAAAGCGCAAGAGCTTCACTGCAAAGCACAAGAGCTTCACTGCAATGCACAAAAGCTTTACTGCAATGCACAAGAGCTTCACTGCAATGCACAAGATTTTTACTGCAAAGCACAAATGCTTTACAGCAAAGCACAAATGCTTTACAGCAAAGCACAAGAGCTTCACTGCAAAGCACATAAGCTTTACTGCAATACACATGAGCTTTAATGCAATACACATGAGCTTCACTGCAAGTCACAAGAGCTTCATTGCAAAGCGCCAAAGCTTCACTGCAATGCACATAAGCTTCCCTGCAATGCACATAAGCTTCACTGCAATGCACATGAGCTTCACTGCAATGCACATAAGCTTCACTGCAATACACATGAGCTTCACTGCAAGTCACAAGAGCTTCATTGCAAAGCGCCAAAACTCCACTGCAAAGCGCAAGAGCTTCACTGCATTGCACATGACCTTCACTGCAATACATATAAGCTTCACTGCAAAGCACAAAAGCTTCACTGTAAGGCACCAGAGCTTCACTGCACTACACATGACCTTTACTGCAATACATATAAGCTTCAATGCAAAGCACAAAAGCTTCACTGTAAAGCACCAGAGCTTCACTGCAAAGCACCAGAGCTTCACTGCAAAGTACCAGAGCTTCACTGCAACCTACCAGAACTTCACTGCAATACACAAGCTTCACTGCAATGCATAAAAGCTTCTCTGCAGCACAAAATATACGAATTAATTTATGAATTCTTATGTCAGTAACCATATTTCACCTATTTCATATATTTTTGAAAATATTCTAGATTTAAGAGATGTAGTAACTCCAGGTCTAGCATGATAGCTTTACCAGAAATGTTTTCAACTTGAATTGAATGCAAATAATCAAAATAAAAAGCAAATAAATTTAATTCGTTGCCTCTAAGATCACTTCGAGGACTTTTTTGGTAATCACTGGTCTCATTATGTCCTATTTTTCACAAGTTTTAAGATTTTATAAAACTGCTTGTATAAATGCAAGAATTGTCCGTGATGTATGATGTGATGTTTAACATCGCCAAACACAGATTTATATTCGATGGTATAAAACGAATGAAAAGACAAATGTTTAGCCGCTGTTATTGAAATAACGAACAAGCAGTCAGTAGGGGGCGCTCAGCTAGGGGCGAAGAGGGAAAAAAAGGCCAGATCCAATCTCAAACATATTGTCTGACATTTCTGTTGCTGACATTTGATAAGAGAGACAAATTAAACCCTACGTTTCATAATCACACCGTTTGTGCAGGCTTTGCAAATGTACAGGGTGGCCCAACAAACTTATTTTCTTGACAATCGTGTATTTGTTTGATGTTTTGTGAATTTTAGGACACACAAGAATGTACAGGGTGGCCCAACAAACTTATTTTCTTGACAATCGTGTATTTGTTTGATTTTTTATGAATTTTAGGACATACAAGAATGTACAGGGTGGCCCAACAAACTTCTTTTCTTGACAATCGTGTATTTGTTTGATTTTTATGAATTTTAGGACATACAAGAATGTACCGGGTGGCCCAACAAACTTCTTTTCTTGACAATCGTGTATTTGTTTGATTTTTATGAATTTTAGGACATACAAGAATGTACAGGGTGGCCCAACAAACTTAATTTCTTGACAATCGTGTATTTGTTTGATTTTTATGAATTTTAGGACATACAAGAATGTACATGGTGTCCGATACAACTTTTCTCATGACTAAAATATTTTTTCTTGGTTTTTACGGAATTTAGGGTGCCCAAAGGATGTACCGGGTGTCCTATAAAACTAACCTCGACTTAAATGTGTTTTTTATGAATTTTGGGCTGAACAAGGGTTTACAGTGTGTCTGATGAAACCTTAACCTTAATTTAAATGTATTTTTTCCTGATTTTTATGAATTTTAGGGCACCCAAATGTATCAGGGGGTTACAGGGTGTCCTTGAAGGCGAACTCTGCTAGTTGCTACAGGGTGTGCATTATACAACTTATTCACAAAACCTTCTACACTAAAATTATGAATCACCCGGTATGTTTAAATATTCAGGAAATTTCATTGGGGCTATATAAATTTAGAACGATTTCTACTTCCGGCTGAAAAGGGGCCACTAACTGCCCATTGGATGCGGACAACAAGGCCCTTTGCCCTTTGGCGAGAGTAAACAGTGTTTCCCCCTGGTGGCAAAAGCCTCTCAAAACAACTCTAGTCTCAACTTATTGCTTTTTCGCAAAAATTAATTTCCTCGGCTTAAGGATCACGTGACTGTCCCATGTCTCGCCAGATCTGCATACGACCACATCCGATTCGTTTGGATCTGGGCCTAATCCTCCAATATTTGCGATTGGGAATATTTTCAATTAACGTGCCAACGTGTTTATTTTTATTCACTCCCTCTGTTGATAGAGGGAGCTGTATTCGAACACGCGCACTTCCGGTCCTTCCGAAAAGAGATCCCCCCACCTCCTCCTGCCCCTACCCATATCCCCCCTTCTCCCCTACCCCCAGCAATGCCATTAATGCACGATAGAGGGCGACACAAGGGAGTCAGAAAATCAAACTGATCTTAAAGTTGTTTTCAGTGAGTTGCATGACACCATGTGAAGCCATGCATTTAGTGACGTCATAATGATGACAGTATGACGTCACTGAACCAGTCAACAGTGGCGGCTCGTGTATACGCACTGTGGAACTGCAGCACCCCATATCTTTTGATATCATCGATAACATTTAATTTAATGAGCCCTTTTTTCTTTAATACTTTCTAATTTAATTTATTCTTAATCTATTCTTTAATTTAATTAATTATTTAGCCATTCCCCAGTTAATGAAAAAAGATTTAAAAAATCTTGTATGTAGTTGTGCGCATGCGCATATTGGAAGCTGCGAGCGAGGCTGCGAGGGAAAAGAGAGCACTGTCGCTCCCGCAGTGACGCTACTCCGCAGCACCCTCACTATTTCTTCTACGAGACACCACTTGTTTTACGTATAATTGGATAATAGTAGTCATATTTAGGAATCACTTGATTCACCAGTTTTAAAAACATGACCGGTGTGAAAAGGAACATTGAAACCCGCTGAAAACATTCGAAATGTTGAAATGCGATGACTTTCCCAAAGTACCCACATTTCACAGTATTGAGAAAACTTGAGCTGGTTAGATACGAAGGATATTGATTAAAATATTGTTGAACTCACTTACTTTGCCTTTTGACTTTTTAATATCTATAAAAATGTTGAAAAATATAAACTTAATCCATAAAAAAGCAGACTTAAAAAACATTGTTTCGAAGTTAAAGACATTCGTTCCATACCATGGAACAACTTCAGAGGAGTAGAACGTTGGCACGTGCCCAACTTTAAGGCACGCGCAAACTGCCACGTGCCCAATTGAAGCACGTGCCACGTTCATTCCGCATGTGCCAATGTTCTATTCTCGTGAAGTTGTTCTATAGTATGGAACGAATGATTTAGTTTCGGAAAATGATGTTTTTCAGTTTGCTTTTTTTGTAAATTAGGATTATATTTTCCAACATTTCTATGGATATTATAAAGTGAAAAGGCTAATTAAGTACGAAGTTATTTTGTATCTATATGTATGTAGGGATGTTAAGATTAGGGTATCCAAATTACTCGGGTTTCCAGCTAGCCTAGTACTCGGGTATTGGACAAATTGGGCTTTGATGGAAGAGGTTTTTTTTCAGTGATGGGCATATATATGCATCAAGCATCATCTTTTAGTTAATGACGTCATAATGATGACAGAATGACGTCACCGAACCAGTCAATGGTTGAAATGTCACGACACTGTTATCTCTGTGTAACAATACAGTGAAAGTAGTGGGAAAAAGTGAATGTGGGTAATCAGTGTTAGGGGCAACTCATAAATTCTGTATCAGTGACAAGATTCATAATTTTGATATTATGACGTCACTGAAGCAGTGTAGAAGTGAAAATTCATAACGTCGTCACCTCTAGGTATATGAGTAATGTCAACAATGGAATGTACGTGTCCCAATCCCGTCATGCACCTGGATTTTGTCTCCGCTTCTGGATATTGTTTAATCCGTGCGGAAATGGATCCATTGTCGGCTGTTGACACAGCTCCTGTAGCTGGAGCGCTTTCCCATTTTCACTTCCGTCACTTACCGGCGGCTGATTCCTCCTTAATTGCGACTAATTAAACAAGATTGGAAGTATCAGCCGGAGCGCCGTTGCCCCCAGGAAGCGTTTCGCTTTATTTATACAATAGGCGGCGCGGGGGTCGACCGGAAATAGACCTCCGATTCCTCCCTTCATGCAAATTTCCAGCCCACTTATTTCCAAAACCTTCATTCGATGAATTCTTAGCATTTGAATCAGGACATCATCGATCGAAGGGAGGAGGGAAAAAGAGGAAAAGGAGGAAAGGAAATGGGGAATTAAAAAAGAAACATTTTCAAACGGTGCATAATGTTACTGTGGTGCACTCATGCGGACTAATAATGCAGATGAGAAGTAGGAGGAGAGAGCGCCCTACCCCTGGAGGCAGGAACATGGACACCTTAGTTAGTGCCCGATTCTCACTACCTACACAGAACTAACTAATGACGTCAGTCCCAACAAAAAAGAGGGAATTACAGTAGAAACTCGATTATCCGGACCTCAATCATCCGGATCCTCAATTATCCAGACGTGCGGAGCCAAAATTTTTTTTTTTTTAAGGTGCATATGCACAAAACGAAAAATTAAGACACATATGAAGCATACATATGCTACCTTAATGTATACGGGTGGGGTGTCTGATTGAATGTGGACAGCGGGTAGCCATAAGTTTTTTGCGGCTTTAGTTTTTAGCGGCGTAATTTTTTCACGGCGTAAGTTTCTTCAGCAATTGCAAAAGTCGAAATTTCACCCATTTTTGCAAAAACTGTAAGAATATTACAAATCTATGAAAATTCGACTTTTGAAATTGCAGTTTTTTATTGCAAAATTAGAAAGTAGACGTTATTTCGATCATAAAACGCCAAAAAAATCGAAAAATTGTACCCGAAGGTCCCTAAAAATCTTCTCAAAAATATACACGAAGGGTCCATAAGTGTATATTTTTGAAGACATTTTTGGGGCCTATAGGTACATAAATTTTTTTTTTTTTTGCTTTTTATGATCGTAATAACGTCTACTTTCCAATTCTGCGATCATAAATAGCCGAAAAAAATGTACTTGAAGGCCTCCAAAAACGACTTTAAAAATGTACACTTTTTTAGGCCCTTCGTGCACATTCTTCAAGTCATTTTTTGGGCCTTTCAAGTACATTTTTTACGATTTTTGTTGGCTTGTTACAATCGTAAGAACGTTTACTTCTAACCACTGACTGGCAGCTCAGAAATCGCCCTATACAGTACAAACTCGATTATCCAGATTTTTGCTTATCCGGATGACCCCTGGTCCCAATTAGTCCGGATAATCGAGTTTCTACTGTATGTTACCTACTGCAGCCCTACATAGATCTGGAGGAAGGGATAATTATGGGGCGCCTCAATGTCTGATTCACACTACCCACACAAAACAGAACTAACGAATGATGTTAGCCAGGAAAAAGTAGAGAAGACTGTTTGTTTGTTTGTTTGTTGATTTTTTAAATAGTAGCCTATTTCTGCAACACGAGATCTAAACACCAACACCAGGGGATAAACTTTTACCACCTACCTGGGAATTTTACCTACGAGGGGACTTCCACCCTTTTTTTGAGGGAGCTATAACGTGGAACAATCTACACGGGACCTAGGTTTAAACTCTTAAACTCATCCGAAAGAGACACCACTTAGGGAATTTTCCCTATCCGTAAAAATTCCCATCAACCTCGACCGGGGAAACAAACCCAGCAACTTAGGATCGAGAGGCAAGCACGTAACTCACTCGCCCACCAGCTTCGACAGGGAAGACCACCCATAGTACTTGAAAGTAGGGATAATCATAGGCAAAACAAAGATTTAGGAGGTCTTTGGAGGTCTCGCAGAAATTGAGACCACTGGCTACAGTAAACTCTGAGTTTACACCGTGAGCCAAAAAAACGATGTCACTTAATTAAAAATACAATAATTTTAATGAAATTTTCCAGTTGTTTACTTTTGTTACTAATCTTTCAAATTTCCCTTATGTAGGTGGCGCTACACGTCAGCATAATTTTATTGTTCGTTTGTTTGGCTGATTTTTAACGTTGGCCTATTTCTGCAACACGAGGGCTAAATACCAACGCCAGGGGATGGGCCTTCAACACCTACCTGGGAATTTAGCCTACGAGTGGGGTACTTCCACCCCCTCTCGAGGGGTCTTTAGCGTGCAACAATCAACACGGGACCTCGGTTTAAACTCTCATCCGAAAGAGCCGCCACTTTGGGAATTTCTCCCATCCGTAAAATTTCCACCGACCTCGACCTGGGAGCGAACCAAACATTTAGGACCGAGAGGCAAGCACGTAACCCACTCGACTGCCGGCGTCGGCCATAATTTTATTTCACTGATTTCCCTGCAGGTGGCATAGCCAACAAATCCGTCCGCTCAATCATAGCAGATTCGTAAGAACGGTTTTCTCGCAAGATCGCATTGCCATTAAGTTGTTGGGAAAAAATAAGAAATTAAGTGCAAGAAAGTTTTTGAAAGAATTTTCTGAGAAGGGCTGGTTGAGTAGTGCATTTTTTTGTGCATTATTTTTTATGTTTATGGTTGGCCTCTGAGGGAATCTAGACTGAAGCGTGGTAGCCTGGGACATGGGAGATGTCTTTCCTGTAGAAGAGCCAGAACTAGAAGAAGGAAGTCAGCAGCATGGGAAGAGGTACCTAGGCTTTTTGGGTGTGTTCAAGGAAGAGGGAAAATGGGAGTTGACCTCTACATCAGCCAGATGACTGCAGATGCCCGATTCACTATCCACAAAGAACAGAAAACTGACTAATGACGTCAATCAGAAAAAAGTGGAAGTCTGTTGCCAAAAGCAATAGACTTCCTTTGGAGTTACTTTTGGAGGCGTGGCTTAAGGGATCATCCAAATCATAACATAAGTTTTGTGTTTTACAATAATATATGCAAAACCTTTACGCAGTTTTAACATGGTGGGAAATTATATAGATTGCATCCATACCTCGCTTTACAGCCTAGATACGTTCCGGAAAAGTTGGCCTTAAAGCCAGAAAGATGTATAACGAATCAATTCTTTCTACATTGTGATTTTCATTTTTTTTCCCCTCTTTTTTTGGCCACTTTCTTTAAATATAGCAGTTTTTTAGCCGTTATAACGAAACATTGTGGGCCGTAAATCGAAAAAGTGCCATAATTAAAAAATCCGTTATAGCGAAAGGCTGTGATACACCATGTACATTCAATTACATCAACAAGTATGTAATTTACAGTAAATACAGTACATATAACTAATTACAGGCTGAATAGACTTTCAGCAATGTTCAAGTCCGAAATATAGATCCAACAAAAATAAATGTGAAATTTGACATCCATATCCATATTCTTGTCATATCTGCAGCCGAACCATAATTCCCATTTCCACTTTGATCAGTCCAGGACAAATATAATTCAATTCGAATTACCCCTCATTTATCCCCTGCATTATTCCCCCTTATACATATTTCCAAATGCCCATCGTATTTTTATTCCCTATTTTTTCGTTAGATTTCCCTCAAATTGGTCATCGCAGTTCCTGTATACATGTACGGGTTTTGTATATGGTATGTTTAACGTTTTTATAGTTGGTTTTAATGCAGCGAATTAAACGTCCTATTTTGTCCATTCCGAATCACTCTAGCTCGTAATCAGCGTCTATTAGGACCAATCTATTAGATTCCTAAAAGAGCCATTAAGTTAATGCCAATAGAAGAAGAGAGCAGCCATTCATTACCAGAGCATCTTTATTTAAATCACGTTTTAGGACGACAGAAAAAAAGCCCAACAGATATTCAACATGGATAAAACGTAGAAAAAAAAGATAGATAGAGCTTTTCAAAGTCAAAGAATCGAAATAATGAAGGTCCCATAGACGAGGCACGTCCACTTGCATTAAAGGGGTACAACTAAAAAGAATAGATCAACCCTTGTTTGTTTAGTGAGTTTAAATGTTGACCTCCTGCTGTGCTGCAACAGGAGTGCCAGGAAATGAGCCTTCATCACCTACATGGAAATTTTACCTACAAAGGAGGCACTTGCACCTCCTCTTAATGGGTGTTAAGACTGATTCACACTACTGCGTTTGTGCCCGTTTTTGCTCGTTGCATGGCGCTGCGTGTGCGTTCACACAAGAAAAACGCATCTGACGCCACGCGACGGACACGAAACGCAACGCAATGCAAAAGCTCGAAAATCCAAGCTTTTCGTATGCGTTTTTACACATAGATTACGCCTTTTAAACGGAGGGTCTAAAAATTGGACCAATAACCACTCGTGTGCCACCCTGCGTTTAGCAGCCAAATGGCCGAACAACAACTAACTGAAGTTGACAATGTGTGGCACTATAGTAGACAAATACAATCCTGACGCACTAGTGTGTACGCTTAATGCATCACGGTGACGTCACGTTGCATTGTGCCACGTTTCCCTGCATTTGTGCTACACACGCAAATGCAGTAGTGTGAATCCAGCTTTAAGCCTAATCCACACCAACGAAAACATAGAGTAAAAGCAAAGTTTGTGAAAGCACGTTGGCAATAACAGTTTCATTACCAAGTTTCCGTCTTGATGTTTTGGCAAACTTCTGGTCGTTTTACTTCCAAATGCCTGCTTTTAAAACATTTCACCGATCTCCCAAGAAGGTGTCGGGATCAAAGGAAAAAATGTTTTCACTTTATGGCGCTTGTACCAGGACATGTACTCAGCCGTTAGCTAATTTGCAGACAGTGAGTGGACGAAATTCAATCGACGATGGAATTTCATAGATTTTTAATACCCTTACAGTTTTTTTAAAAAATGGGTGAAATTTCGACTTCTGACATTGCAGTTTTTTCTTGCAGAATTGGAAAGTAGATGCTATATTACGATCATAAAAAGCCAAAAAAAAATCAAAAAATGTACCCGAAGGGCCCCAAAAATGTCTTCAAAAATATAGACTTTTGGACCCTTCGTATACATTTTTTTCAATTTTTTTGGCTTTTAATGACCGAAATAACGTCTACTTTCTAATTCTGCAAAATAAAAAAAATAAATAAATAAAAAAAATGTTGGCTCACACGTTTGGATAATTGAGGATCCGGATGATTGAGGTCCAAATAATCGAGTTTCTATACTGTATATCCAAAAACATTTATATACATCTATGGAGTTTAAAATCCATGTATGGAGTTCATATACTCACAACAGATGGAAAATCTGCACAAATTTTTTACTTCAATTATTGTAAAACTTATCAGAAAAAATTGACATTATTAATTGAAAACATGACCATTTAACACAATTAATCATTCGGTTACATTAAATGCTAATTAAGTTTTTTTATATCTAAGTGCATTTTAAACTATATAAAGACATAGAAATCTGTTCAACCCTTTCGGACATAAAAACTTATATTTTTCACTTCAAAAATCTATAATTAAATATTTTTAAAAACAAATGTAACGGAAATAATTATTTTAAATAATACGTGATGGTTGAAAAAGATGTCTGATGTGATTACAGTAGTTTAGTTAATGCAAAATGGGTTTAATAATTAGTAATAATTAGGGTTAATTATGCGTGGCAAACATTTACTTAAGTTTTTCAACATTTTTTTTTAATCTTAATAGTGGACAGCTAAGGAAAATCTATATCTGTGTTACATGTGTGTAAAAACTATGTCCATATATGGACATATCAGTGATAAATATGCTCACTTTTCTGTAAATGCTGGTTATTAGAACACTTCTAAGAATTACAAATCTGCATACTTTTCTAAAAACACAGGCTAGCAGAACATTTCTTTTAACATGAATTATCGTAACAAAGGTTCTAAGAACACTATTCTAAAAAGCTAATTGCTGCGTAAAAGTTATAATATTACAAAAATGGTTTAGAACACTTCTAAAAACACTCAAATGTTTTCCTGCATTTCTAAAAACACTCAAATGTTTTCTAAACACTTCTAAAAACACTTAAATGTTTTAAACACTTCTGAAACACCAATGCTACCAAATATTTCCGAAAACACTCACATGTTTTCAAACGCTTCTATAAACACTCAAATGTTTTCAAACACTTCTAAAAACAATCACATGTTTTTAAACACTTCTGAAACACCAATGCTATCAAATATTTCCGAAAACACTCGCATGTTTTCAAATGTTTCTTAAAACACTCAAATGTTTTCTAGCACTTCTAAAAACACTCATTTGTTTTAAAACACTTCTACAAACACTCAAATGCTTTCAAACACTTCTAAAAACCCTCAAATGTTTTTAAACACTTTAAAAGCACTCACATGTTTTCAAACACTTCTAAAAACACTCAAATGTTTTCAAACACTTCTAAAAACAATCAAATGTTTTCAAACACTTCTAAAAACAATCAAATGTTTTCAAACACTTCTGAAACACCAATGCTATCAAATATTTCTGAAAACACTCGCATGTTTTCAAATGTTTCTTAAAACACTCAAATGTTTTCTAGCACTTCTAAAAACACTCATTTGTTTTAAAACACTTCTACAAACACTCAAATGCTTTCAAACACTTCCAAAAACACTCCAATGTTTTCAAACACTTCTGAACACACTCAAATGTTTTCAAACACTTCTACAAGCACTCAAATGTATCCTAACATTTCTAAGAACCCTCAAATGTTTTTAAACACTTCTGAAACACAAATGCTATCAAATATTTCCGAAAACACTCACATGTTTTCAAACACTTCTAAAAACACTCCAATGTTTTCAAACACTTCTGAACACACTCAAATGTTTTCAAACCTTTCTAAAAACAATCAAATGTTTTCAAACACTTCTAAAAACACTCGAATGTTTTAAAACACTTCTAAAAACACTCCAATGCTTTCAAACACTTCTAAAAACACTCCAATGTTTTCAAACACTTCTAAAAACACTCCAATGCTTTCAAACACTTTTAAAAACACTAAAATGTTTTCAAACACTTCTAAAAACACTCCAATGTTTTCAAACACTTCTAATAACACTCAAATGTTTTCAAACACATCTAACAATAAACAACTTATTGTGTTCATGTATCTAAACATAAAAATACAGGTTCTAAGAACACTGTTGACTATTCTTATAAAAACATTTCTAAACATTGTTCCTTTTGTGTTAAATTAATCGAATTCCGTTAGTGTTGACAAGTAGTTAGTGCCCACTTAGAACTAAACTCAAGTACGTTAAGTACCACTTAAAAAAACCTTAAACATTGACCCATTCTACATCCTTTTTTAAATCCTTTAAATTTTAAATCCTTAAGTGACTCTTAAATATTTTTTTAAATGTAACTAAACTTAAAGATCCCTTCTAAGATGAGACCATAATGAGTGTTGTGATGTGTCAATCAAGCAGCGCCCCCTAATTCGAACAAAATGGAATTACTTAAAAAAGTTAATTAGCCATTAGCCGTTAATTAGCACTTTTGTTGGCTGTCAATAGGGCTTAATTAGGCTTTATTTATTCTTATCGCTTATCGAGGGGTTTTCCCTTTGTCTCCCCCTAATCTTAAGGGTAACTTAGGGTTAGTCACGTGTGAATTAACACCTTCAAGGGCAGGTGAACGAGAGGGTAGTTTAGGTCCCTCTCGCCTTAGGGCACCTTTTAGAGGTCCTTTGGATTGGGGGAGAGTGGATACAAATTGATATAACCCTTAATTTGAACATTTTAAGACACTTTTAACATTGCAGGGATAGAATTTTAGAACCTTCCCAGAACGTTCCATTCCAATATCTGCCCTTTGCATCAATAGAACGATAGCATATCTCGTTCTAAATACTAATTTATCAAAACCTGATAACTCTAATTATAATTCTAAACATTTTTAACATTACAGGGATAGGATTTTAGAACCTTCCTAGAACATTCTATTCCATTATGTTCCAATAGAAATTACCAAAACCTGATAACTCTAATTATACCTCTAAACACTTTTAAACATGTTTAAACATTTTTAACATTACATGAATATAATTTTAGAACCTTTCTAGAACATTAAATAAATATCATTTTAGAACCTTTCTAGAACATTAAATAAATATCATTTTAGAACCTTTCTTGAACATTACATTCCAATGTCTGCCCTTTGCATCAATAGAACGATAGCATATCTCGTTCTAAATACTAATTTATCAAAATCTGATAACTCTAATTATAATTCTAAACATTTTTAACATTACAGGGAAAGGATTTTAGAACCTTCCTAGAACATTCAATTCCATTATGTTCCAATAGAAATTTACCAAAACCTGATAACTCTAATTATACATCTAAACACTTTTAAACATGTTTAATCATTTTTAACATTACAGGAATATCATTTTAAAACCTGCCTAGAACGTTACATTCTAATGTCTGCCCTTTGCATCAATAGAACGATAGCATATCTCGTTCTAAATGCACTAATTTACCAAAACCTTATAACTTTAATTATATATCTAAACACATTTAAACACTTTTCAACATTTTTAACATTACAAAAATATGATTTTAGAACCCTCTCAGAACATTCCATTCCAATATCTGCCCTTTGCATCAATAGAACGATAACAAATCTCGTTCTAAATACTAATTTCTCAAAACTTGATAACTAATTATGCCTCTAAACAATTTTTAAACACTTAAACATGTTTAAACAATTTTTAACATTACAGGAATATTATTTTAGAACCTTATCAGGATTTTAGAACCCTCTCAGAACATTCCATTCCAATATCTGCCTTTTGCATTAATAAAACAATAACATAACATTCTAAATGCACTAATTTCTCAGAACCTGATAACTGTAATTATACCTCTAAACACATTTTAAACATTTTTAACATTACAGTGACAGGACAGCAGCGCCACCTCGCGTCGTTCTAAAGCGAGCCCTGCTCTGTCCCCCTCCCCTCCCCTCCCCTAGGGTAGCCTTGAGGGGCGAATCTGTCGAGGGGTAAGTAAGGAGAGTGTGGGTTGTGTCCTTCGAATCCCATCCAATGATGGGTGGGCGGGGCGTGTCTCCCCGATCGACCAATGAGAGGAGAGGGATTAAAATCGCCCCCATATCAACAAACAGTTCGATAATGACATCATCACATGACGCTGATGGTCTTTACCATCATACGGGTGTCTAAAAGCGTTCTAAATCGGTGTGGGTGCCATTTTCATAATTGCGTTAATGGTTAGATATGGCAAAAGAGGGGGTTACTTGGAGGGGGGTGTTATTTGGGTCCATCCCACCTAAAATGGAATTGACAAGGGGACACAAGAGCATCGACATGCGAGGGCTTCAGACGTTCCAAATAGCTGCTGTGGAACGGACTTAAAAGGAACGCCATATTTAAAAAAAAAAGTTGTAAGTAAGTCCTTGCTTACCTGCTTTCCGATGCAACACGTTATGCTAATGATGAAAATGGACGCCGGTGGTGAAAGTGGTGAGGCCAAAAAGGTGTTCAGTAATTCATCAGCTGCGACGTCGACTGCATTTCGTTCCAAATTGTACAGTATCGAAGACATTTTGCACGGTGTCAAAGGTCACCACATCCATCACACTCATCACACTCATCATCAGTCACAGGCGCATCAACACGTCGAGGCTGCCACATCATCATCACAACTGGACAAAAGTAATCTGCAAATCAAAGAGAGATCTGGTAAGTTGATTTTTATAACGTGTAAATAACGTGTAAATATTTTAATATGTAATTATTTTCATGTGTAAATTTGAAGTTTTGATTAACGTTTAAATTTGAAGGATAATATTTAAGTGTGTAAAAAATGTTAATTTGTATTAAGTTTATGGATATGGCATTTTTAAAGTGTAAATATTATAACATGTAAATATTTTAACATGTAATTATTTTCATGTGGAAATATGAAGTTTTGATTAACGTTTAAATTTGAAGGATAATATTTAAGTGTGTAAAAAATGTTAATTTGTATTAAGTTTATGGATATGGCATTTTTAAAGTGTAAATATTATAACATGTAAATATTTTAACATGTAATTATTTTCATGTGGAAATATGAAGTTTTGATTAACGTTTAAATTTGAAGGATAATATTTAAATGTGTGAAAAATGTTAATTCGTGATAAGTTTATGGATATGGCATTTTTAACGTGTAAATATTATAACATGTAAATATTTTAATATGGAAATATTTTCATGTGTAAATATAAAGTTTGATTAACGTGCAAATTTGAAGGATAATATTTAAATGTGTAAAAATATTTAATTGTGTAAAAATGTTAAGTTTCAAGACATGTTAATTCGTGATAAGTTTATGGATATGGCATTATGGTTATGTTATTTATGTGTATTTAACATGTATTTTAACGTGTAAGTATTTTTACATGTAAATTTAATGTTTATAGCATGTAAAGTTAAAGTATTTTAGCACATAAATTTACAAATTCATAAATCTGCAAATCAAAGAGATCTGGTAAGTTGATTTTTATAACGTGTAAATAACATGTTAATATTATAACGTGTAGATATTATACCATGTAAATATTTTCATGTGTAAATATGAAGTTTGATTAACGTTTAAATTTGAAGGATAATATTTAAATGTGGAAAAAATGCTCAGTATAAAGACATGTTAATTCGTGATAAGTTTATGGATATGGCATTATGTTTATATATGTGTGTTGTTAACATGTTAACAATGTTCTTTAGCACGTGAATTTTAAGTAATTTGATATGTAAACGTAAGATTTATTTACATGTAAAATTAAGGGTATTATAACACGTAAGTTTAAAGTTTTTATCAGTTACATTTTATGGAATTTTAAAACATGTGAAATTATAATATTTTAACACGTAAATTTAAGGTTTTTAACATGTAAATTTTATGGCATTTTAGTACGTAAATTTAAAAGTTTTTAACACATAAATTGTATGGCATTTTAAAACGTGTAAAATTATAGTATTTTAATACGTAAATTAAGTAATTTAACACGTAAATTTAAAGTTTTTAACACGTAAATTGTACGGCATTTTAACATGTAAATTTCATGGAATTTTAAAACAAGTAAAAGTATACTATTTTCACACATAAATTTAAGGCATTTTAATATGTAAATTTAAGGTATTTTAAAATGTAAATTAAAACTTTTTTAACACGTATACATTTAAAGATTTTTAACATGTAAATTTAATGTTTAAAATATGTAAATTTAAATGAGTTAACATGTAAATTTAAAGTTTTTGAATACGTGAATTTAAACTTCCTGAATATATATAGTATTCGATAAAACGAGGGCTATATTTAGAACACATTTAACACATATAAAAAAGGAACACACCCTGTTGCTTTTTAGAACAATAACACACCCAGAACATGTTTTACGTATGTTATAAAACATGTTTTTGAACACATCAATAATGGAATTTCTTGAAAATAACATAAATTTTAAAAAAAAGTAAATAAAATGTAAATTGGTTAAATATTTAACACGTTTAGCACATGTTCAATTTCAGGTTGTTCATTTATAAAGTACCTGATTATTTATACTTAATTTTGTGTTAAATTTGTTTTAAATTAACTAAATGGTTTTTTTGTTTGATTAAACGTGTTGTTATGGCTATAATAACAACATTAATTTCCACGACACGTAAATTACACGTAACAATGCAGTGATTAGTTTTTTATCTTTTTCTCCACCAGATGGCGCGTTCAATTTTCTCTTATCTAAACTCACGAGTGGATAATAAAATATAATAATCCAACTCGATGACTGCTTTTATTTGAAAAATGCCGACATCTCAATTGAACCAAAAGTGTAAACGATCAATTACTTACAAAATACATCCCATAATTAGATAACCATGTATACATGTTTTATATATGGCCCATATTCAAAACCATACATTTAGAAACATCTGTGGTATAAACTAAATAAATACAGACAATTCCGCTTAATTGGGATATATTGGGACTTAGGCATTTTGGCCCTATTAAGCGGCTGCCCCAATTAAGCGAATTCCACATAAGTGTGTGATGGTATACGTAAATTTGTATTCACATTGAAGT
>JAQGBW010003008.1:0-17630 GCA_034698625.1 Julus scanicus
AAAATAACGAAACAGCAACAGAGCCGTAGGTTCCAACAGCTGTTTCGAACAAACAAGTCGAGGTTGATGGATGAGATCCTGTCGAGGGAAGCCAATGCCGAGAGAATCTGCACAACAATAGAGGACATTGTTTGCTGGACGAGGGTCGAAGGAACTCTCCAGAAGTTCTATCTCCACTGCGTGGATACAGGCGGAGCATGCATACAAAAACCAGTATATAGTTAAAGTAAAGCTGATAACCGGAGCGTTTCCGACTCGTACGTCTCTTCCTAATTGTGGCAAATTAGAACTGGTAAGCCACATTTCCCAGGCATGTATATTGGGGTATAATTCCCGTATCATTAGGCACAATAAAATTGTGCAGAATGTGGGAGAGATGGCTGAGAAAGAAGGACATCAGGTGCTGTTCAAGCCTTGTTTAAGAACTGTTGATGGGTTGCAAAAGCCTGACCTGGTGATCCTGCATAAGGACAAGACTCAGATGGTCGTTGCGGATGTGACGGTTCCCTGGGAGACTCCCAAGCCAATGTTGGACCAGGCACGGGATAAAATTAGGTACAAAGATACCGCAGCCATGCGTGCCAGCTTAGCAGAATGATTTCCTGACAGGACTCCTAGTTTTCATGGTTTTGTTATAACCACAAGGGGTGGATGGTACCAAGGGTACGAGCAAGTCTTGAACTAATTAGGGATTCAGGTGAAGAAAGTTAGGTGGCTGTGTCCGCTAACAATAGAATCCACAATTAAAATATATTGGTGGTTCATGAAGTCAGCCATGCCCTAGTGCTGCACCACGCGACACATTTTAATGTTTTAATATATTTATATATATGCATTAACATTTTTATGTGCTTGGCTGGGGTGAGTTGTTGTTGGGATGGGCTGTGGATGTTTTGAACCTCTCGGGCAAGTGGTCGCTGTCCGGGGCATGTGGGTAGATCCTTACCCGGAGTTCAGGGATTGGTTCACTTTTTGAAGCCACTTAGTAGACAAATGCCTCTAACTTGCAATGATTCGTTCTACCAAGACAGATTGTGTTTATCAATGCTAAATCTATACAGCATATTATACAGCCTTGGACAAAATTATACCGAGCTAGGTAGTTTAATGGTAATGCTATCTGTTTGGCAGTCGGTAAACTCAGGTTCGATTCCCGACTGGGTCAGCTTCCCTGACTGGTTTTCGCGTTTTTCCACAGTTGTTTCCAGGCAAATGCCAAGGTGCATCCTCTCTTTAGACTTCTACTTTCCGTTTCCTTTGACCTGTGTCTAGTACGGACTTGTGTATATTATGGGGATGTGTATCCCCAGCATTGTGGTAGGCCCTCTTTAACCTTAGTTGTCCTTGGGCTTCTAAGCTCCAAACACCAACCAACCTTGGACAAAATTATTAGGCGCCCATGATTTTCTTGACTATTTGGAAATGGAATACAAATAGGCATTAACCTTATCTGTTTTAATTTTACTTTTGTTGGTGTAGAAACATTTAACCAAATGAAATGCTACATTTATTATATTTATTACAAAAATTGTGCCATAATCCTAAACAGGCTGAGGTAAATGTCATGGATTCTCGGATGACATTTAGCGACGCAATTTCGGCCCCGAATTCCAATAAATGGCAGGAAGCTATGGAGGACGAGTTGCAGGTCCCCAAAAAGCGCAAGGTCTACGAGTCCGTATCGCCTCAGGACGGACAGAAGATCCTGGGCTTTAGGTGGGCTCGAATGGCGTCGTTGTCCGACACAGGGCCTGTCTAGTTGCAAAAGTTTCAGCAACATAAGGAGTTGGACTTCACGGACGTGTATAATCCTGTGAGTAATTTCATACTCGTCCAGGCGGTTCCGGTGGAGCATCGAATTTGACTTTTGTCATAGAATTGTGCAAAATTTTTATATGCTTAACTTGCTATATGATAAGGTATATATTCTAAATTATGCCAGTGTGTCAATTTGCTATAGCTATATATCCAAACAACAATACTGGTCTTCTTGTAAACAAAACTATAATTGTATGTGACATGCCCAAATTCCAGAAAATACAAATTTGTCTCTGCCTTATCTTGTTAATTGATTTTTAAATCTAACATTGCAAACACGAATCCGGTAATTTACTCTAACGGTAATTTAGTCGCGAAATTTGAAAAATAAAATTCGCTAATAATCAAATGTAAAAATATTGTCAAGATAAGAGCTGCCTGTTTAGATTAGTTTTTGTTTAGGATGCCTGTAAATTTCACAATCGTGAATTCAAATCTCTTCTTCATTTTTTGGCTCGGTCTAATTTCGATCATATTCAATTTTGTTAAGTGGGGTTCAAACCCATAGATTGTCATATAGAATCTCATCAAAGGAAACAAAAAAATGTTTTAGATGATGACATAGCATAGCAATTATTGCGTGATCAAAAAGTGAAGTATGGAAGCTCACATTTTTTATATATATATGTCGAAAAATTGTGAAACGTTTTAAAAATCACTTATATCGCATATAGCGAATTAAAGGCGGGTAAATTTTTTTGAGCATATAAGTGCTTTCGCATCCAAAACGATTTCATCCGTGATTAAATACAACGCCGCTCCCGATCCACTTACGTAATGCATCAATTATTCACGAAGATGCTTTTATTAATTGTTAGCGAGATATTATATACGTATTCAGAGAATTTCAGCTGGAAATTTCGGAGAAAAAAAAAAAACTTTTCGAAGAAGCGACAAAGTGAGTGCTTGGTGCACTTAAATTGAAAAATAAATTACATCGGAGCAAACCAAACGCAGTAGCAATTAAACAAAATAAATAAGGACGGATTGGGTGTTTGTACATGAAAATTAAATGAATAACAATCTTGTTAACAATTAGATATTCCTTCTCGTTTTCAATTAAGTCTACATGTATATTTGAACAACGTTTAAAACAACGAGTACTGTACACGTAGAAAAAAGTGCTAAATAATGCATTCGTTGTTATGGAAAAATGTGGGGAGTATACATAAAAAATGTAATTCTATATATGATGTTAGACCACCTTTTTCCTTCACTTCAGATAATCCATTTTGGAATTTCTTAACACGAACTGTTCTCACTAATACATGGACAGGTAAAATAACACAGCAAAAACAAAATTCTGCAAACATAAGCACTTTCAGTTTAGCCGACACAAATTCAATCACTAAATTTCTCAATTTTTTAATGTTTTTTTTTCCTTTTATATATTGCATCTCTGGAAGTTAGAACTTAAACATTTAGAAGTACTTTGGATAACAAGTTTCTCATTAAATTTTAGTGTGAAAATCTGTCATGTTTTTAAAACTGTTCAGAAACATTAAGACCTCGAATGTTTTTAAAATGTGTCCATGTTAAGTTTATGTGAAGTTTATTAAAACTCGTGTAAATGTATATCAAATCTGTTTTGAAAATCATTAATCGCTGGTACATCTTAAACTTGATAAAATTTCATTGTTAACGTTATTTAAAAATTGATTTTCTTTTCTACAGGTATTTATAGAACGTCACAAAGAACTTATATGTCACTGGATGACAAATTAATTCCATATCTATATACGACTTTGTTATATTTTAAAGTTTACAAATTGTGGATATTTACATCCTCTTAAAAATTTCAGACTGGCTAGTATTCATATTTCTGTCTTTGCAAATCCCCAGGTCACTACCATTCAGGACTTAAGTTGCTATGACTACATAGCCTGTATTTATACAGTACACTATAAGGTGAGTCACAAACACGCTGAATGGTACAGTCATCATCCCCTTAAAAATCAACCATTTTCGCACCACGCATGCAAATCAAATCCGATTGCCCATTAAAGCATGACAAACAGTTTTGGTATGCAATTTATTTTATGCATTTGATTTGTTCGACCATTAAGGTTTGATGGGGAGCCAGTTATAGCAATGAAAACAACAACGACCAATACATTCATGAAGAGTTTGCAAGTACAGTCACCCGGCTATGAAACATTATTTTAAACAGCTATTTTTGAACGAAATCTCATTAAACACGGTCTCGACTGCTATTTCATATGTATGAGCACATTGAATTATGCATACGCTTTAGTGGTTTATATAGTGCTGACAGTCTACATATGTAGACAATGCATATACAGCGTGACTAAAAAGTCTATTCCTCCCCCCTCCCCTCAATTTTCTTACCAGGGGCAAAATTGAAAATTGTGATAATGGAAACATATAGGAACTATGGGGTGCACAATTTAACGGTGCCAACCAATTTTGTAGTGAAATGTCCAGTTGAATCCATCTGCATCCAAGTGAATTTTCCAGTAAATCTCCATGAGATTTAATAAGCTGAAACTTCGTTAATTAAATCAAATACCGACAAGCATTTGATTTGAAATTTAGCAGTTAAACTTGATTTATTCAAGTTTACAAGCAAACATTTGGAAATACAAGACTTTGGTCAAAGCATCCAAAGCTAAAAAATCTGTATGCCCCAAGGACACATAACATACTCAAGAAACATACACAAAAACCTTGATGTGTACAGAAGTGTTTGTGAAACAATGTGTCGATAACGGCTATTTTCTGACACATTTTAATGTTTCTTGATATGTCGTTTCGATCGCTCGAGGGGCGGTCCGGATCAAAGGAAAAAATGTGTCGGAATGTTTCCAGCTAAGGTGCTTTTGCCAAGGACTCTACATGATGGCGCAGAGCATTGCACCATGTGCTTTTAATTTTGAAATATAGCCACGAAATTAACAATACTGTGTAATATACAGCCGGTGACAAAAGCGCCGTACCACCCAATATGAAGCTCCGCCTTGTTTCAGAAGAATTTGTGTCTCAGGTGCGTACACTCGTGTTTTTTCCCGTTTTTGACACAATTTTGAGACGCATGTTTCGAGAAATACACTACAAACTTATATACAAACGTATAGAAGTCTTGGACCAAATTCCAGTAGGTTCTCTTTCATTGAGCAAGGGCTTTCAAGACTAAGTGGTGAAGAAACACAAACCCATTTAAAAACTGAAAACAGCTAAAGAAAATCAAAAACCAACTCAAAACAGTAATTCATCATTATTAATTATTTATTTGAAAACGCCATAGCCTCACAAGCTTGTACTTAATGGTAGAAGAATTTAAATTTGCCACTCAAGGCAAAAGTTGCCCTAATCCAAAAAAACTGTTAAATTTATGCACAAACAATGCTGTATGGGAACACCACAAGCAAATTTTGGAGTAGTTTATTTACTCCCATAACCCAATTAACCAACAAATTTGATCTTTGACCATGTTTTCAAAGTCTTTAAAACAGGAAGTACTTGGAAGGATGCAAAATAGATGTTTGTTTGATTTTGAAAGTGGTAGAGGAGGACACTAATGCTTTATTATTATTTAAATTATTTCTGTGAATTTATTTCAAGTTTCTTGTGATGGACATTAATGCACTACTGTACTTTCCTGTAGCTTTCTAGTCCAGCCTTATATTTTAACGGACTATAAGACGCACCTTAATTTTTAAGCAATTTATTTTTTTAAAAAAAAGTGCATCGTATAGTCGCAACTAAATTTTGGAGGCAATTTTTTGAAGAAAAAAGTACGTCTTATAGTCCGTAAAATACGGTATATGTCCATATACGATTTTTCCATCAGGGATTGCAGACAAAATTCTCGAGAACATTTCGCAAAAAAATCATAATCATATAAAAGGACTACATTCGTTATAATAAAGTTTCCATATCACATGTATATACAATATGTGCAATATTGTACAAGTACAAATATTATACTCTAATATTGCTTCATGACCCATAATAATATGGGGATAAATACAGTATAACCCAAATAACAGACCAATTCAAAGGATTTAATAACATACTGCATATCCGAAAATAACCAACATGGTAGAACACGACCAACTTCAAGTATCGTTACAAGTAAACAATGAGGTTTTATTAAGAAATCAGAAATGTATAACAGAAAATAATATGGAAACAAATACGTATACTGCTGCGAAACGAATTTCTTGCAACTCATTTTTTTCCTCTTTTTTTGCTAACGTCATTATCCATTTTATGACTGATTTCGAAGCAAAGTTTTACTGTCGGTCAATACCAAACTCAAATGGTCTGCATACGGGTATACGAAAAAGGCGAATTAAGTAAGTTACGAGGAAATGGGAGCCACACTTAAACGGTCATGAGGATATTAAAAGAACATTAAATGAGGGTAACGCTTAAAGGCAAGATGGCGGATAAAATAGCGCTACTATACCATTCTATATAACAGCACTTATACTAACGATGAAACAAGTTAAAGAAATTCTCTAACACACTTTCGTCATGGTGGGGTTGTTTATAGACAAATCAGTTATTTATACTTTTAAGCTTATACTATGAGATGCGAACACATTTGCTGGAATAGGAAATAAGAGCTCCGAGTGACGGTGGCTAGGGGGCGCCAAAGTGTTAAATGAATTGGTTGGATTACACCACTGGTTTCAATGAATGGCATTTGACCCTCTTCTTTAAACCCTTGCCATGGTTTTAAAAATACCATTTTTGTTGAGTTTTACCATGGTCAACTACTTAATCGACTGTTAAATTTTCATTCCATTCTAAGGCTAGGCACACACTAGTGACTTTCTTATGCATACAACTTAATTTTAGCTAGGTGGAACTAGCGATTTTTTTCAACTCACGATCACCCAAAACCTGTTGGTCATTACAACAAACAGGTTATTGGTAATAAAATCACCTGAAGAATAGAACCAGTTTCAATTATTTACTTGCAGGGATTAAAAAGTCAGCAGTGCATGAGGGTCCATTGAAACTGATGAGTTTCATTTTTGTGATTAAATAGTTGCTCAGAAAAAATCGCTAGTGGGCGCCTAGTCTAAAGGGGGCAAATTTAGTAGGTTTCCCTGGGCGCCAAATATCTTCACTAACCCACTGGTGTCATAAATTAAAAAAGGTTGAAAAACACTGGTGTAATGGATGTAAAAATTAGTTAGCATGCAGATTTCTATAGATTGATTCGATCCATCCCAAATGTTACCGGGCATAATGCTTAAACGATTGGAATAAGACCAACTCCAAGTTTAATCATTACAAAGCTGGTAATATTTTCGTTTCCCATTCATTATCATAACCAAATGTATTAAACAACTTAATAAAAAATTATCAATTCGATAGTTCATTTTCAACACGAAATTATTGGAGGTTCAATTTACCTCTAAAGTATGTTATGCTGAATAAGGGTAATCCAATGAAATATGCGAGATAGATAGGCTCTTAGTTTTTTTTTTAAGTTTCAGCTAAACATCAGCTGGTCTCATATTAGGATAATTTTAAATTAAATACAGAGTGTTTTTTTAGACCCCGTTTTCGTGTATGCCTTCCACATTAAGAAAAAAAATATCAATAAAATGTATCCACATTCAGTGACACAAGCACGTTGCCCATCCTAGAATTTCAACAAGGTCATGTTCGGATGATTTAAAAATAAAACCATCAGAAAACGATTAAGGGCTTTCGTGCAATAAAAAAAAAGAAAAAAATGGCCACAAAATAAAAGCACAGCATACAATGATCGTGCAAGATTGCGTGTTGACCGTAATGCACAAATTGGATTGTTGGAGTGGGAGACCAGGGGGTCATTAATTGGCCCAACGTCCCATTAACAATTACACGTTTTTTCCACAAAAAAACGCTTTACTTTATCCGAAAATAGCAGGCAAAATTACTGGGAATAGCACACTGGATATCTCCAGTTGGCTTATACACTGACATCAAAATGCGGCCATAAAAGCTCCCTCTTTGTGGACGTTATATCAGCCAATAGACTGCCTGCCTGAATTCACGATAATTACAGATCGGCAGGTCAATGGAATGGAAGAGATTTTTATTGATTACACGTATCATTTATCATTTATAAGCGAAGCGGACATGCGAAAACAATCAACACTCAAAATGCCATTTTCATATTCATGAGTGAAAATCAGTGAAAACATGCTGTAAGAGATCCACATTCAACTTTATAAAACATAAAATTTTGACATTTATACTTTGTTGCTCTGATGAGTCTGTGTTAGGTCTGGTTTTGCTCTAGTTTGGTTAATAACAATACTTTATCATGAAAACTGCATTATTTTTGTAATTAAAACCTGATAATTGTTATAGATATCTACATGCAATTTTGAGTGGCCAACCTTTTTAGCAGAGGGCCACAAGCCATCACAAAAAATTGACAGTGGGCCAACACATCTCCAATCCAGACACGTTCTATTTCCCAAAATCTAGAAAATTTGTTAATTTCTAAGTATTAATCTACAGTGTATGTTGTGTGCATTACCTCAATCAACTTCAAACATAAAATTCGAACTTTTAGGAGATTCGAATATGAAGCAACTACTTATTTCATATATTGTGTTGATCATATTAATTATAGTCCTTCCATTGGGGACTAATTTTGTCGATCATGATTAGATTTGTTTTTGAGAAAATGTTGGAGAAGATGCATGACTTGATTACAAACAGAATTAAACCAAATTTAGCATAACTGGTCAATTATGACATTTTTGTTTTGGAATCTTCAATACGGCAGATTTAGGTAAAATTTGATTTTACAATTAAATACAAGTAGACAAGCTCAAATTTCTAGGCTGGAGCCATTTTAAATGCTTAGATGTTAAAAATATGGCTAATACCCAATCAGAACTTGTGTAGCACTGTCAAATTAGCATAATGCAATGTCAGAGTCTTATACTCTTTGAGTGCTTTCTTTGTACTTCGACTACTTGTTTGGTTGTCGCAGTTGCGAGGGTCATTAAATAAATAAATAAATAAATAATACGTACTTTTTCGACATTGAATTAAACATTGAAAATTTTCAGTGGGCATATTTTTTTTACAAATGGCAGCAATCATGCATTACAACAATGCTTAACAGGAAAGCTGGCCTCGTTATCTCTGGAGTTGTACCACTTGGAGATTACTAATCATGTAACAAAACACGATGGATGTCACACCCTGTATGCAAAATGCATTTCGAACCGCGCTTAACCGGTGCATTAAACCTTCACCAGGATTAATTAATTTCGACCATAAAATCGGGCAATTTGTCGTTTGGGGTCGAATCCCGGCAAGATTAACTCCCTGTCCTCCTTTTGGTTCCTCATCAATATTTGGCCAAAGGTAATTTCACGAGGGTCAGTCGCTGTAAAAGAGTACATAAACGGCTACTTCCGTCTCTTCAAATAGATTTCGATTAAAGGAGATGGAGACAGGACAGAATAGGGGAAAAAGTCCTTATTGATATTGAACATGTGGGAAACGTGGCATGTTCGAGTAAATTACACGCTTCATATACTTTTATTCCATACTTAAATGTACATTACTGGTTTCGTATAGACTCGCAAGTTTGGAAAACATATGTGTTGCTGACCTTTCAAATCGAATAAAGATTGTCATAATCTGTTAACCCTTTCGGAATTGAAATGTGCTAAAAGTCACAATATTATGAACGAAGCATTTTCTGACTATTAGTATGCTTTATAGGGGATAAAGAAGGAGTTATAGTCTACTATTTTCTTAAGATAGCATCAGTAAAGACCATCACCTGCATATATACAACTTGCTTTTATTGTTTTGGTTTTATAAAACTGTCTGACTCTCCGCAGTCTCTGTCTATGTCAATTTCATGCTCCATAAATCGATTCATATTATTGACATTATGCCAAGGGTGGCTTTAATGGTGTTCAATGATGTCCAAAGCAAGGTGGTCATCTGAGATACGGTCATGCATGCAATATAACTGATGATTCATGGCATTTACTAGATGACATCCGCAAATCTACAAGGTGAGCCAAAAATCGAAGATGATCCACTTCTTCGTAATAGAGCGAAATTGAATTTGGTTGCTTGACAAATCAATTTGTCTGTCTAAAATAATGTTTAAATCATAAAATTTCTAGAACTACGTGCCGAGCGATTCATTCTATACAGAGTCAAAAAAATTTCAGAAGTAAAAGTATTACAAATCGATATAAAACATTTTGTGAAAATTCGAAAATGCCAGGAACCACATATATCCAGCTTCCAAAGGCAACTAAGGCTAAAAAAGCCCCAACAAGTAGTGGGTTAATCCTGTAGAGGGTCAGCAGGATTAACTAGCTGAACGAATTCGCATTAAAGAAAGGACAATAGACAGACTGGGCCCCAGTTCCAAGGAACGCCTTAAGTTAGCCATTACAGGAGGCCCAGTCAAATTATCACAGGACAGGAAATATATAACGGTTACAGGTAACAAGAACATACATAGTTAAAACACAGGCAGGAGATGTCTGAGGGATAAAAATTGGAGAACGAAAGAAAAGGCGATTGATCTAGTCTCTACTGTTATACATATCAGGGGCGGTCAAGAAGTCTTGAATATTCGTTTATTATTCGAAAACCAGATGTCGTACAAAAAAAACTGAAATAGCCATTTTAAAGAGCAGGAAATTTTGGTTTAAGGTCCCTACATAGCGCCACAATTCATGGAGAAATTTCGAACAAACTAACGCAAGTAAACTAAGGAACAGAGAGAGGAACAGCGAAGTGTTATTCGTATTTCAGTGTTGAAAAATATGAAACCGAGTAAAATTTATAATGAAATGTTAAGCGTTTATGATGGCAAATATGTTTCACAAAGTACGGTACAGAGGTGGTGTTTAAACTTTAAGAAAGGACACAAAAATGACAAAAATAGAAGTCGTCCGAATACGTCAATTTGTGGTAATATCTGCTTAGCCAACATAACGCATTTTACGGGAGGGGTATAAACAATCTCATCAAACGTTGGGATAAATGTGTCAATAAACTCGGGTCCTACGTTGAAAAATATTAAATTTCCTTCTCTTTTAAATGGTTGTTTCAGTTTCGTTGTACGACTACTGGTTTTCGAATAATAAACGAATATGCAACACATTTTGACCGCCCCTTGTATAAATGCCGGAAATGCATCAGACTTATAATTCTATGATTTAAATTTACAACGCCAATAGCAATTAGTTTTTTCTACATATTTCTCTGATCTTTAATAAATAATAAATAGTAGAGTTTTCTTTATGGGATACTCTTGATGTTGTGTACCATGAAAACTCGAATTTTTCTCCCAGTTGAACAGAGTGCAATTCGTGCTATTTACGGTCAACTTGACGCAGTACATGTTGAAAGACAAATTGAATTTCTTGTATGCTCGTGGCAGCAGCAAAAGGGTTTCAGGTAAATTTAGCTATATTTCACTAGTTCTCTAGTATGCAAATGAAATTCCGAGTTTTCGGGAAAAACTTCGTCCACCGTGTATTTCTCGGAATAAATTATTTAATGCATTCGGATATAAAATATATCGGAAAATGCACTACTCGTTCGCCTGTTCCCGTGTCTACGATCGATCCTAGTTTTCCTCCATTTTATTAAATCCTCAATTTTTAAAAACAAGAGCAGCGCCGACGCATTTTTTATACTTTTTTGGGTAAAAAAAAAAATAAAGGGGAGAAAAATGTAATAGAAATAGCCACTGAAATAGATAAATAAAAAGGCGACACGGAACATTACTATAAACGAAAGCAAAAATATAGAACGGAAAAAATATTGATTTTCAGTTTTTTTTTTCTTCCAAAATGCTTGACCGCGATCCATATGCATGTTCGTACCACAGTCGTTTCACGAAATTTCGTGGAAAACAGCATGTTTACTATATAAAACACCACCCACTTTTATTAGTATTATTTTTTTTTTCGTTTCTATTTTCCTCCCCGCGGTAAATCGATTTCCGAATTTGAATATATCAGTCGAGAGTATATGCACAAAAATGAACTAAAATTGATAGTTCAACATGAGTAAATTCGATTTCGCATTCGGTAATAATACGGAAGATGTTGGCGTCCCACGTTGCGCATATGTCGCCTCTCATTTATTCATGATGTTGCGTATTTTACAGCGATGCAAAAGGCCAAATAAAAATAAGTTGCGAGCGACTGGGATTTCAACGCCGCCGAAAAGGTGGCGCCACCTAACACGCGATCACTGAAGATAAGCAGGATGTAACAGGTCAGAAAATAGGGTGGAGAATGTGTCACATATGATGTGTTTGTACCGCACTAGATGTGTGGCACATTGGAATAGATTGGACGGAAAGAAAATCCATCATCAAGAATGATGCCCGATGGCAAGTGGACCTCTGACATGTACTATACATTAGACAACATCCTCAGAATGAAAATGACAAGTGGCTTAATAGTAGATTTTAATATGCAATAACTTAGTTATGTTGCTTTTTAACTTATGTATTTTTGGATATTAAATTTCTAAATTGAGACTTAAGTTTAAACTCTGAGCAAATTTACCTACCAGTTAGTTTTAGTTCAAATGTTTTGTTAACTTTAAGTTTCATTTCAAAGTGGTCACCAGATAATACCAACTTATGCTTTCAAATAAGTAACCAACTTGATTCGCCCCTGTTTGTATACACTCATTCCTACTACTACAGGGTGGGCCAATAAAAAGTAAGCCAACTTTATAAAAATCATTAAATTGTTATTTGTTAATGGAATTTATTGAAAATTTGCACACGTGTACTTAAATAGGATACAAAAAATTCCTATTTCAATTTGTGTTCAAAGTTAGCCCCTTTCTCCGGAAACAGTTACAAAAATTGCCTAGCACTGTAATTTTTCGTTTTCGCAAAAAAAACTTATCGCGATTCTTTCTTCTTCAGTGAATTAACGCCATTTTGAAAGTCACTATTTGTACACATTTTCATTAAATTCCATTAACAAATAACCTTTTTATGATTTTTATAAAGATGGCTCACTTTTTATTGGCCCACCCTGTATAGGGAATGCAATGTCAAGTATCGAGTACCCGGATATTGCTAAGGAGCTGCTTGTTTATTGGTGCAAGATATCATCACAGCCGGAAAAGAAGCAAAGTGAAAACAGAGTCCGGCACAGAACCGTGAGTTTTTCCATCCGTTTGGACTCCGAAATTCTGAACGTGTTTTGATGTGTGTAAATGTACCTTAATCAGAGCTTTACGATTCGTTAAAGTTAATTAGCATGAGTCAAATATTTAATATTTTCGCTTGCCAACAAGTTCTCAGATATTTGAGAACTTATAAGATAATCTAATTTAATAAAATTTACTTTGGAGATCAGAGAGGTCAGAAAAAAATCGTTCATCAAGGGCCGCCTTGAAGTTGCCCAATACCTAAGTTCTTGGGTATATCCAAAAACCAGAGTAATTTTGATTCCCTTTATATTACATTTAATCTTAAGAAACGAATTCAAAATTTAAGGGTTTCTTTTATCATTCGTATGGCTTGGATTGATTAGTTTTCCTAGTAAAAATCAAATTGAAATAAAAGAAACATTACATTGAGTGCTGCTATCGAAATTGAATACAAAAACATTTTATGCAAAGCCAGCAAAATGCCGGATAAATTCATTGTAATCAAGGTCTTACATATGGGGGAGGATATTGGGGATAGATGCGTTCCTCGACCCTGTTCGTGGACCGAATCAATTTTTGCCATTGCAGTTAATGTAAATCCAAATAATGCGTTCTTTGTCCTAGAACTTATTTTAACATGTTATGGCTTAATGTGCGGAAATAATACAGACAGGAAATAAATATAACAGTAATATCAGAAGAAAGCAGTTTCATATATATCCATCCATGATTTTCAACATTATAGGAAATAAAGACCCCCACGTGGTGTCCTCATGTTAACGTTAATGTGAATCAAGTTCATTCGCAGATTCTGTTTAAGAAAAATTACTTTAACAAACATTGTTTCCATTAGGAAAATTTGAAATATTCTATACTTTATTCTGTTGTTAATTATATGATCTAAGTCTCAAATTGACGTACTCATTGGATTGTCATCCATTGCATCTGTAATTGGCGTGGATAAAACATGAGACGAACTTTTGCCATATTTGCAATGTAGGCTATATCTTTGAAACTAATATAGATTTTAATTTAAATCTTTGGAAATTATAACATTTTTGATATTACCTGTATTTAGTACAAGTTATTAGTAACACAGATGTTCTGCTGAAACTAGTAAAACAATTGCAGAAACTCAGATTTTTGATTGGTAGTCCATTGAAATGTGTTCATCAGCTGAAGCATCGTTCGTAAAGCGAAACAACATGTGGTGTTTGTAAACCGAATTGAACGTAAACGGAGACGTTCGTAAACTGAGATTCCGCTGTATTTAATCATAAATATCGTCGTAGATATTACTGCACCCCAGATACTGATAAGTAGTACTCATGAGAAAAATACACTAAATTCACAGGAATAGCAACTCTCAGGTAAGCTAATGATACTACAATTTGATGAACTTACTTTTGTAGAATCATTCATCAAAACAAGATTCTTATCATTGTTGATCTTGACTTTTGAATGACCCTAATGAAGCACTGCATCAGCTTCAAATTGGTGAAATTTAATTTCACTCGTTCGAAGCAAAAGACAAAAAAAAACAAGTAAAAGAAAGAGAAAAAAAAATGCTCTCCGGAAACCCATTAATTCCCGCCCTTGTTTTGGTCGCCATAAAAAGACACGAGCAAGAGCATTGAGAATCACGTTTTGTCTTCTGAAGAGATGGCAAAACAAAGAGACGCGGCATCAATGGCGAGATGAGTGCCAGCATCCCCGGTAGCCATGGCAACGACATTGCAAAAGGGGGTAAATAGGGGACTACGGGAGAATCCTGCAACCAGTTGCAACCATGGCAACAGCACTGGTGCAACAAACCACTCGCAACGAAGGGTCATTTAAGACTGCAATCGGTTAATGTGCAGCAGCAGAAGCAGCATCCAGGAAGCAAAAAAGTAGGGGGGTGAAGGGGATGAATTCGTTAGGTGGTGACTCAAAGATGTCTCAGAAGATGACTGAGAAATTGCCGCACACCCTGTGACAGGAAATTGTCCCTGTAATTGCTAATGAAAAGGCACTGTTGTGTCTAAGGCGGATCAAAGCAGTCATAGGGGTAGGGGGAACTAGAGGAGTTTTCAATAGAAGACGCCAGTGTACTATACTGTGGTAGTGATACAATGATTAACCCAACTGATATCATAAATGAAGCACTAGATTGTGCTAAATTGAGCAACTTGTATAATGATGCATTAAAATTATCAAAGGGATCTAGGAAATAAGATCAATAATCTATTAGTAAATAATTGAGAAAAAACTTATTTTTTAAAAACAATTAATTACGAAATATTTATAATTCAGTAGATTCAATAGCCTGTAATGCATTTCGATATTTATGCTGGTTTTTTGTCTAGATTTAAGCAGTTTCTTTTCTTTGCAAATGACAAAATTCATCTTTGCTATAAGCAGCTTTCGGTTTCCATGGACGCAAGTGTAATTTTGTCAAAGTCTATTTTCAGTAAAACACGAAAAAATGACACAAAAAAAATGGTAAAAAAGCAGCCTCGTAAAATCACTCTGCCAGCTTTCAAGACAATTGGCATACAACTTATTCAAAAATAAAACTTGCTTTTAAACTGGTAACATAAAAATATTAACATTCAGCATTAATTGTTAAGGCAATTCAGATTAATTGTCCATTATACATGTCGTATAAAGAGATCACCGTGTAGCTTTTAAGTAATAAATCAACCATATAACATTTTAAAGGCGAAATTCAATTAGATGTAATCCGTAATACTATATGTTCACACCGAGCTTAATCATGATTAACAGATCATGATCAAGCCTAATCCAGTTCAGTGGTGTTTACACCGCCATGCAAATACACTTAGCTGGTCACCCTGCCAGCCACATGACCTAGTATACAGGGTGCCCTAAAAGTTTAAACACCATTTCGTTTGCATTTCAAGATGGAGGACGAGGAATTGTTTTAAGGTATTTACATGGTTATTTGGACTATGCAGAAGCAGAGCCAGATGTAAATTAAACATGACTTCAGCCTGCCGATGATGGAAGCCTTCACCATTGTTCTTAGAGAGTACGAGTTTTTAGGGTTTGATGACAGCGACCATAGGCCAAAAAAATTTATTGTAGGTATTGTTGAACAAACGATTTGGAATGTTAAAGAGTCTGCTTCGATTAAATCCACAACTATGAAACTCTTTGGGATGCATTAGGCAATGGAGCTTTCACATTTTCGAAAACTATGATGAAACCATGTCCGGAGATAAACAATATGGCTCCTGAAGAATCATGAGCATGCATTGTTGATGAGTGTGCCTTTTGGCCGCCTTTGTGGACGTTTCCAAAGTATCAGCAAAAAGATGGAGTACACCATAACCAACTTTATTAGAAGAGTGCAAACAGCATGCATATTGCATAATATCTGCGAGCTGAAGGACGACCATGTTATGGAAGCTTGGATTGATGAATCACAATGGATTCCACGAATATACTACCAAATCCCACCATTCCAGACTAGAATTGACTAGATGCTGAAATTTTGGTTGGATCAGGATGGGACTTGGACAAATGTGGGGTGCAACCATACATCTAAGATGAACCCATGTACTATGTGTTCATCCATGGCAGAGACCTTCCATGGATTCCATGGCAGAGACCTTCCATGGATTCCATGGATATACTACCAACTCCCACAATCCCAGACTAGAATTGGACAAATGTGGGGTACAACCATACATCTAAGATGAACCCATGTACTATGTGTTCATCCATGGCAGAGACCTTCCATGGATTCCATGGATATACTACCAACATCCACAATCCCAGACTAGAATTGGACAAATGTGGGGTACAACCATACATCTAAGATGAACCCATGTACTATGTTTATCCTAGCAGAGACCTTCCATGGATTCCATGGATATACTACCAACTCCCACAATCCCAGACTAGAATTGACTAGATGCTGAAATTTTTGTTAAGGATTGGACTTGGACAAACATGGGGTTCAACCATACATCTAAGATGAACCCGTGTACTATGTTCATCCATGGCAGAGACCTTTTATGGATTCCACAGATATACTACCAAATCCGACCATCCCAGACCGGGCCACAGGTGTAGGAAACTTGGTTTTCATTGATGAAATTATGGACCAATATGTTTATTTAAACATAATGCAACATAATTTTTTTAAAAATCAGAAAAACCTGGACTTAATTAATGGGCCATTTTTCTTTCAACAAAATAATGACACAAAACATACAGCCAAATGTGTCAAGGAATGCATGGCTCATCTTTAATGTGGATAAGCAGCTTCATACACCTCCACTATCTCCGATTTAAATCCCATAGAGCATTTGTGGGGTGAGTTGGGAAGAAAAATAAGAGCCCACAATGTTACAAATAAGTAACAGCTAAAATCTGTCATTACAAAAAAGTGGAACTTAATTACTCAAGAAAGTACAAAAAAATAGTTTCTGCTATGAAAAACAGGCAGAAGGAAGTAGTGAAAACCTGTGGTGGATACACAAGTTATTAAAACACAGAAGACACATGTTTAAATAACTATTTTAGTTGATCATGTCCAGTGGATGAAAACTTTATTGGAATAAAAATGCAACCATAAATGCCATATTAATTTTATTATTAATTATTTTGATAAATCCTTTTGTACATTATTTTTAGAATGTTTAATGCAC
>JAQGBW010003009.1:0-17626 GCA_034698625.1 Julus scanicus
TTGAACAGAAGGGGTTTGTGGGTAATGAAGCATTTGGTTGTTTTATTATACAGAAGGGACTTGTGGGTATTGCACTCATTTTTTTGTCATGTAAACACAACTACTTTTAGACTTGGTTTAACGTACGTTTATTTATCTCAAATTGAAGTACTTTCAGTGCTCATGTAAACGCAGTATTAATGTATGTTTTTAAAAAAAGAAGTAATTTTAATATAAAAATGTGTAGTTGATAATATAATTGGTTTAGTTGGAGTAGTGCCAGTTCTAACGTGAGATCAACACTTTAATTGCCTATTTGGGCGCTCTTTCACGAGTTAATCGAGGAAGGGGGGTTGTAGGGAGACAGGATCCCCAATACCCATCCTTTGGATGCGTCCGTTCTATTTGCCACACAATACACCACGTACCCTATTTGGAGGGTGACTCCCGTCAACCCTTGCGCAGGTCCAATTAGTTGCAATTTTTAGAAGTCTTTGAAATTGGTCCAATGGATTGAACAAACTCAACAAAGTGCGTAATTTGTTCAATGCGGAGCAATTTCGCTTGTTGCGATTGGGGTGGGCGAGGGGATGAGGGGATTTTAAGGTTTATCCATTTAATCCACGTGACCCCCAAACCACATCCAAATGAAAAATCCATTTTGAAGTAAACATCAATTTCAGTTACTTCATTCCTCTGCTTTTGCAACGAAGCTATTTCCCATTGCACAATCTTGTGAGTGCACAGTTCAGGCAAATTAATACTTTGTTGAACCAAACTCCAGTTTACTTTAATTAGCACATTGAAGGCAGACTATAGCACATGCAAATGTAGTGGAGCGTGTGCTAGCCATGTTTTGTTGAAATGAAGAACTCTTGATTGAATTTGATCATGTTTAAAAATATGACCAGATCATGATATGGAAAATTGCATGTATTCCATGGTGTTTTACAGCGATTACAATCTCCATCATGTGGTTGTTGTTTAATGGACAGGAGTAACTACCGCAAGTAGTTTTCCATGTATTTTACACGTGAAGCCGCTTTTGTTTGACACATGTGGGTTTATCAACGGCGTCATTTACCACATTTCGCCTGAGGGCATCACTTATCTGTTGCACAGAGACAACATAAGGAGATGGTTTTGATGCTTCAAATACGTTCCTCAGCCGTGTTTTGCATGTCTAACAATGATTTTGAACGAAAATCGCGCAAACACGATGCGTATTTCGGCGGAAAGTTATTATTTACGGAGGGGAAGAAGTTTTTGCACCTGATCCACGGATTTTTTGGCCTAATATTTAAGAAACGTGCATCCGCAATGCGAAAAAACGAAAACTAATACGTTTGAAACGGATCAGCAGATGTATTTTAGCCGCATGCGTCTTCTCTCCCAAATTGCGTCTTTCGTTACAATTTTTGGCAAAGTGGCATCTTAGCCACGTGGTGCACACGCAGTGCGCCGCACGTGACAAATGCGTTTCCTGTTGCCACGGTGACATATAACGCTTTGGGCTGCTAACGTCATTGCAGAAACAGTGTGCAATGGGTTGAGTCCTCGTTTCTTCTTCATACTCACTACGGCATCGTTTTCAACAAATTTTAGTATATTTTATAGTATGTGTAGAAAATATCTAGATTAAACAACAAAAGTTGGATGCACATCAGCCGCATAACGTTTCAGATATATAATACGTTTTGGTTTACAAGTACTTTAGGCAGGTTGATGAAGCAATTTCTATGGTGATTTTTAGCGTCATCTGTTGACAGTGTCAGCATAAGTATATACGCTTTCTTTATCAAGTTATAATGGAACACTGCATGGCAAGCACGATCCATAATCACACGAAAAAAAATCCAAAAAAAAAACCCACAGCCCTGGCAACAGTGAGATATGCACGAAGCACGAATAATTGAAGTTTTGATGCTGTTTAATTTTTGTTTTTCTTAGCTGTGCTTGAATCTTTCTTACTCGATAAGGAATTGTTAGGATCCGCGCATTGGTTTTACAAATTTGTTCATTCAATTTCAACCGTGCAGATATTACTTTAAGCGTGTTTTGTTGAAGCATCATCTTCGGTTATAGATGTCTGTTGAAGTATTACAGCGCCATCTGTGGCCTTGCGTTTCAAAAACGTGTGGGCATCCACGTATAGCTGACGTGTTAGCTCAAAGGATGAATTCCTGAGAGCCTAAGTTGGCAAATGGTACGCCGTGACTGACTGATGGTTCGCCCCTTGTTGACCATCCTTCATTCCCTATGTTTTTTTGTTTGTTACCCCGCGAACCGAAGATAAGACCGATTTTTCTCAGTTGCCAAGGCAACAGCCCTCTGGTCTGTTTCTTGGATGGTAATTTGAAAGAGAGAAAAAGACAGATGGGTAACTGGCTAACAGCAATATGCCATCAATGTTGCATTAGTGTTATCGACATTAATTATCCTAATGCGATGCGATGCCATCTAGCGGAGATCCAATAACTTGGTATTTAAAGTCGTCATAATGAATTTCTGTTTGTCGATGTATTGATTTTATTTTTAAACAGCTTGTATTTGAGCATTGCATGTATTTCATTAGTTACAATTTAAAAAAAAAAAGTTTTGCGGTTAATTATTTTTCATATAAGCATGGGGGAATTAAGTGAATGGGAATATAATTACACATTAAATTACTCTGGAATTTTCAGTCAATTTTTTTTTTTAAATAAACAAGTAAATTGAAAAATGCGGCATCCGTCGCACGTGTGCTTTATCACGAATACTTTTAAAAAAGTTTCCTCGATGAAGATATAGTCGATGATTGATAAGTTGCATTATTAAAACTTTCGATTTTGTGTGTTTTATTAGCGAAATTCGTTTTACGAATTGATGCTAATCTCACCTTTATCTGCCCTAACGTGCTCTAGCATAATCTCGTTTGTTGGATTTGTTTACACGTATCTATTTATGGATTGCCCGATGAAGTTTTGGTATCATAGGTTTGTATTCCTTAAGGACCACCATCAATTTAATTAAATGCTTGTGGGAAAAGCCACGTGTGCGAAAAACATTAATAACGTTTTCTATGGATATCAGGATTTATTTTCAAAATTTCACCATTTCATGTTTACGACAGAGTGGGAGGGGTAAAATAGTATGTTGACCGCTGAGCAATTTTAACGTAAGTGCCTGATATGATGTTTGAAATTAATCCAAGTCTCATGGGGAAAGGCAAATCAAATATGTGTGCTTTTTCATTAAATGGGGGTCTCAAGCGTAATTTCCGATAAAATGTTCGCAATATATTACTGCAGTATCTGTATTTTCTCTAGAGGATTCAATTTGTTATCCAAAGTCACTTTATTGATAACTTTTTGTTTGTTTGATAGTAACGTTTTATTGAAATATTTTCTGCAATAGCATCTATTCAACCCCATTTACATATATTTAAGTTCCATTTGTATTATTTTTGCTTGAAAGTATGAAACTCCCAAACTGCTCTAATGGCGATACTGTACATTTGGTCGTTTATCGTATGGATAAATAGTAAACTTCACTCTACTTATATATAGCCCCTATGCTCTCAGTGATTACCAATGAACGGAAAGCTTCACTGTATAGCTCTGGTGCTTTCAGTGATTGCCAACCAACTCTGGGCGGCATTCTTTTATTCTTCACTTGACTTATTTCTTTCCGAAGCTCAGCGGGATTGCTGAGCTGTACTTTTAAAAGTTCATCCGAATCTTGAATTTGTCGACGTTTCAGTTAACTTTTGCGATTTTTAGAACTTTAGGATGATATTTAAAAGTAAGAAATATAATGAAAATGGTTTTCCTTTCACTGGCGCTCTGCCCACCATGAACGGTTATGGAGTTATAGACGAGAAAGTTACCCCTTGTTATGATATTTCGAATGACTAGTTTATATAGTATATCGCAACCTACCCGAAATAAACAAGCAGTATATTTTCAGCCTTCTTTTAAAAAAAAGCTAATTTCGCTTTGTCTTGCATATCGGAGTTCTCATTTTAATCAGATTTCTTGCTCAATTTTAATAGCACGATGAACCAAGTACGCTCATTACGCACTTCCGGTTGCCATTTCTTAACCCAAATAATCGCCTGCATTGCCCATTAAACCTACGCAAATGTAATAGTCAGCAGCTTAAAGTGCGCAACGTAAACATTTTTGCACATTAACTATAACCATTTTGCCACTAACGAAATTTGCATCGTAAATACGTTCACGTACATTGGGGTTAAAATTCACATTAAGTTTGTAAAAAAATAAAAAAAAAAAAAAAAAAAAAAAACGAGAATTAAATCTGCGATAAATAGGAAGCGAATCGCTGTTTAATGCCGGTGAAAGACCAGAAAATGATAACCCCTTTTATCTCTAATGGACGGCCTGACCTTATGTTCAAAACAGCGATTAAGGGAATAATCGGAAATTGTACGAAACGTCATTAAATTTCCTGGACGATGGAAACTTATTTTCTGTAACCTTTCTGTTGATTTTATCAATTATAATCGGTTTTAAACCCACGGTTTTAACACTGGTGGAACTCCCGCTTCACCATACCTCATTTAAAATGTTTGAAAGTCAAATTGTTATGACAACCAATTTATAATTCCATTTTATTAGTGTACATTTGTATATGTCAGTTATTGCAAGTTTAGAATCACGTGATCATGAAGTAATTGTTGTCAAGGCTTGAGAAGGCTTTTAGGGTTTGTGCTTAATTCCGTTCGTTACGAAACGCTACTTAAAGTCCATTACACGTCAAATAACAATCATCGTTCTTATTTACTTACTAATAACAATAACTAAACTTCCGCATGGTTTCAACATTATTAATGAACATACTAATCGTGTCTTCACGAAATGAATGACAAAGTGGTTTTTTTTTTTACTATAAATATATCATGCATGGCTGAATATTTTTTTAATATTCAGTATGCAAGTAGAAAGCTTTTTTTAGAACATGCAGCAGCCAATGGTTGAAATGAAACCCAAGTCAGAATATGCTAATTGGACAGATGAGAACGAAAGTAAAATTAGGCATAAGCGAAATTGCTCATTAAAAACGAAAATTAAAGGCAAGCAGTCGGCGCAATTAGCGGCCTGTGACGATCATCATTGTCGTCGTCATTATTGTTGCTATTATTGGTATTTTATTATGCACGACTAGTCCTGCATACTAACTCGTCCTCGATTGGGTCCAAATAGATGTAAGAAGAGCCATAATAGACAATGTCCTCGTAGAAATCGTGTGAGGTCACATGAGCTAGAGCGTCTTGAAGTTCGACGTGACGTGTTTAACTGAAAATACACCTCGGTATGCGTTTGTATTTGCGATTAGCCTGATAAAAGTATGGCATTTACGTTTTGTATATAATCGTTGGCTTGTAACTAAATACAAATTTCGTCCATCCCATATGCTAATCGCACTTTCGAGAAGGGAGCTACGGCCGCATTATACGAGCACTTTGTATTTTTATTACTATGAACGTGGTTTATTTTCAATTATGGCAGCATGATCTGGGTATATATGTCCGATTAATTTGATTTTTAAGCCATTGTATTTTATCGCTCATCAATATTATACTCGGAAATTACCCATAAATGCAGAAAGAAAGCTTAGGACGAAACTCCGCGGTGCTTGAACTAATTGCAGACATAAAACGAAAAAGGTGTATCAATAATAATTACATTTCAGGTTACTTTATCAAAAGTAGCATTTCGTTAAAATTAAATTTATGATGGCTGGGTTGGAAACTGCATCTTGTTTGCGTAGGTCGCTTTTTTTTTAAAGAAAATTTCATTAAGCCTTTCTAAAATGTGGATAGTTTATGTATGTATTCTTTAAATCTATACCGTCCAATGAATAATTCAAGTGAAATTATACGCCCCCATGTAGATAGGACGATGTACCATAAACCAGTTTTACAAAATTCAAAATTTTGTAAACTCCAAAAACAATTTCCTTGATTAAATAAAACATGAGAATTTGAATATTTTGTGCATGCAAACGGTTACGTACAAGGTTTCCTCATCCATATTCACGTATTGAGATTTATGATAATACGACTGAGTATCTTGCTAAATTTCAATAGTATTTGCCCCATGGGTTTTGTGCGAACAACTGAAGATCTACAATCTTTGAAAACGCTCGATACAGTTCCAATATTGAATTCAGTTTTTCCGGTGTTGTTTAAAAAATATTCCAACCGTGATCTTATTTAATATCTTATTTATTAAAGATAGGAATGATCATGAAATGAAAGAATTATTAGCCTCATTTGCGTGAGTGGCTAAAAGCTTAAGCCGGAAACGCTGATGAGCACGGAACTGCTGTTCCCATGCACTGCACTAGTTTCTTGGATTTACTAGCCTCTTACGTGTAGGAGGCTATTGTTTCAATTATTTTCACGTTTACTTCAAAAAACCTTGAAAAAACTGTTCGTGCAGGTATTTTTTTCATGACCATTTCAAATTAAGAAGTTAAGAACAACATAATGTAGCTTTCTTCGGTTTTGGTCTGGTAAAGATGACCCTAAGCTAATGCTCATATGCCGCCAATGCCACGACTTCTCGGTTTCCCTATGTTTTTCTTTGAGAGTAGAAAATCGTGCAAGTGAAACCAGATTAATAGATTTTCGGATGCATTTCTCATAAATTTCATCCTTCTTCCTCCCCATTCAGTACAATTCAGTGTGATGAAAAGCGAAGTGAAATGGATATATTTGACTAAAAAAAGAAGCCTTTTTGGACACGAAATGACCATTTGGATATTGAGAGGTAAATAGCATTCGACAAAGGCAGAGATGATATATTTCAAAGTGCCCCATAATTGAATGTACTGCTTGTGCGGTATCCTCACGCGTAAAACGATCGAACTTCCACCTAGCCGCATTTTGACGAAGTTTCCTGCAACATTAAAAAATACCACCATGGCTTTAATAACAATTGAACAATTGTGTATTATATATAAATACAACGCATAGCTAAGTATAAGACAACATATGTTTTATGCACACATGTGCATGCTTATATTATTTATCCGCAGAAAAACTAGAGAAATATTGTGAAACAAATACTTTGAGCGTGTTTTGTCTAAAAATTATACGTGTTCTGGAAAGATGCAATTAAATTTATATGTTAATAGTTATTTTTCTCAAATCGTTGGTTGTATCAAGTCATTGTCTTACTAATTAAATCCCAAACCTTTCGATGATGCTCAAATCTTTAATTTTTGTTTTTCAATTGCCTAGAACTTATATATTTTTTTTAAATTGTAAATTTAACTGCCTTTGAAGATTGTTTCGCTCGCTGTTTGATGAATCTCCAATGACATTCCGCTTATTTATATATAGTGCTAATGTATGTTCGGGAATTGGGAAATGAATTCTTTCGTATTGATATAATTGGAATCCGAAATTGCTTCCGTTTTATCCACGCTTCTGAATGCTCTTTTTTGCCAAAATAAATTTAGTTAATTATCCTCATCTGTTAGATTGAGGGAGGGGATCGGCGAGATACAAACAAATCTGCACTGGGATTTTCAGTAAACGGATTTAATTTTTTTCCAAATCTGCTGTTTAATGTTTGGAGAATTGTTTGCACTTCTTCTAAAAATTCAATGTAATCTCCTATAAACAGACTGCGCAGTCTCATAGCGTTTGGTGACGTGTAAAATCCCGTTACTTGTAGCGCCATCTGTGGCATAAAATACGAGCGTCAATGAAAATCATTAGAAAACTTAAAACGTGTAACAAAAATACAAATTAATGAAGTCGTTTATAATCGTTTATAATATACTATATATGAATAAAATATTAATATCCACCGAAAGTTACTAAAAAAAATAGAAAAGAAGAATATGTATATAAGGAATTTAATGAATTTAATGCATGGCTAGGATTTAGAAACGCATTTAGAAGCAAGAACAAAGTGCGATATTTAATTAAAGTTGGGGAAATAATAGGTTTCTGGAATGGCCGGGAAGCTTCGACATAAACGGATTTGATGTTTGTTTGTGTTAGGAGAAATATAATGCAAGTTCATGATTTTGAAAATGTGGCAATATTAAAGAGACGTAATAAAACATATTAACTAAGATTAGGAGGAAAAATTGATGGAATTTCTAGTTGTTTAAAAAAACGGTTGTATTCACGGAAAGGGATTAGCAAATTCTAGAAATGCAAACTAGTTTTAATATCTTAAAAAAAATAAAATAAATATAGAAGCAAATATTGATTTAATCTTGTATTGTTCAAGGTAATGGATACAATTTTGGATGTTTAATAAATAAATAAATCTTGAGAAATGTTTTGACTTTTAAGTTAATTTGAAGTGAATGTTGCAGTGGCTTTTTTCAAAGGGCAATTTTGGATTCTAAAATTAAGTAAAATAATGTCGAGTGTATAAAAAGGCTGCTAAAAATGGCGCTTCTTCGTTTATCCATTGCTAGCCATCCTCCAGAACTTGACCTTGACGTTATTTCGCTGCAGGATGAAGTTTTATAGTAGTGTCTGTATATTTATTTCTGGTCGAAATTCGCGATCGTTTCTGCGTCTATATGTTCGCTGTAATTTTTATTGCACTCAGTCACAGCCTGCCTCCGAAGCGCCGTTAGACCTAACAAAGTAGGAAAAAATGTATAATCTGCCCTAAGAAGTCGTCAACAACTTGTCGTCCGTTATTGTTATATTTTATTTCTCTTTCATTTGCTCTATAAATGTCTTTTTAAACTTTTGGCTTTTCTTTCTTTACAAATGGCGGTTAAAAGTAGACGGATTAGATCAACCTGAAACTGCCATGACACACCGTGCGTTATTTTAAGAGAATTTCTGTTTTTCTCAAAGAAATTAGAAAAATCAATTTTTAAATTATTGTGCGATATGATGTGCAAATTTTCAATTACATACAGTACAAGTGAACATATTCTGTATCCCATCGTAAATTAACTTCAAATTAAGTGATGGTATGTTTAAGACTATTCAAATATTACAGTTATTTAAACACATAGAAATAACACGAATTAAACGTTGTTGGAATTTTGGATGTCGTGGTCTCTATCCTAGTATATTAGAATTTGAATTATTTTCAGATTTCCTTATCGAAAAATGTGGAAATGGATGGTACATTCAATCGAATATGGTATCGGTTTTATAGCCCTCCAAAATATCGTGTAATTGTTTGACTAACTACAAAACGTATGCTGAATTTTACTTTATTGACCACTTGTTCGTATACTGTATACTATACTTAAAGTAGGGACACGGCTTCCGCGTCCCCCTGTGATTTTTATGACCAAATGATGGAAATGAATCCATCATTGACACTCGGTGAATATCACTTCCTATTTAATTTCCGCTTTAGGGATTTACGGCAATATTGAAAATATGAAGTCAAGGACCTGAAGTTAGGCAAATGATAAATTTGAATTTTTCAGAAGGGTATTTTTTGTTTTTTGTCTGGTTAGTGTCTAAGGCAAACGGATGAAAATTGGAAGGCTTTATTCTAGCATTTTTCCCCATTAAATATAATCATAGTATATTAATATTATACTGATTTTACTCCATCCATTTTTCATACGTTCGTCGGTTAGCAGATTTATTCTTAACACTGTTTTCGTTCATCTGTTATCCCCTTATCTTTGCTGGTAGCCCCTCTCCCTCCCTCTTTTTCCCCAGATTTGAGTATGTACACCTACTAATTTGCGACATCCGAAATATCTTAATCGTCTTACCACGTGCATAGCCCGCATTCCTATCGCCTTAATTAGCCGTTATTTTGTGCATAAATATTGCGCGAGTTTCGTTATCTACTCGCAGTCACCTGATTTGCCTTTGGGTCCAAAAGAACGGCTTCCCATATAGAGCGTCTCAGTAGGTACTAGTAGGGTTGAATAACCGTTTTGCATCATGATACAGCTTGTTCAAGTCTTTTTATACCTGCCAGTTAAGTTTGTCAAATATTGACTTGAAACAACTTTCACGGATGCTAGTTAATGTATTTTTGAATCACTGATTAAATGTAACTGATTTTCCATCATTTTTTTGGGGTTGAACTATCTAGTACATTGTGCCAGTTGAATGTTGATGATAATTCATTGATGGTTTTGCTGGTAAATTACATTACCATTGGGGCCTATATGTCATCTCGTTGGTGACCATCTTTGTGGTGAATAGAATTTTCAAATAGTCGATCATTGATTTTAAAATTATGCATTTACGTGCATCCGCCAGTTCTTGAATAATAGTGAAAATCGAGGGTATAATAAACATGTTCGTTTAAATCTTTATTTCCAAATTGATGTCAGTCTGAGATAAATATGGTAATTTTCCACTATTTTTTAAGTTTGTCGCGATGCACATGGCATATAATTTATGTTGAGGAAAGCCAGAATTGTCGTGACTGGGGCCTATATGTACCTGTTATTTGTTAATGCGTCTATGAACATTAGGTCCAACGCTCTAATTTGCGCACAAAGGGGAAAAAGCGATCAAGTGATGTGCGCTACAGTAGGTACACGCTAATCTATCTAACCACGAAAACAATGGGCTAACGTTGAATTGTTTTGACAGTCCTCCTCATGTTGGAGAGCGTATGACGCACCGTGAGGCGGATTAACTTGAGTCCTCTAAACCGATTTAATAGCCTCTGCATCAGATTACTTCTTTCTTTGTGCATTTCTTATTAATTTCACGCTTGGGCTTTTTATTAACGGCGCTTCTTTAAGCAACTCTGCTGCTTCGGTGGCTTTCAATTTTCTGATAACAATTGCATAAAAGCGAAGAGACACAAAGCAGCTGGATTTGAAATTTCAATTAAACACGATTGTCTAGGATGCTTCCCGCAATAATGCGTCTACAAATCCAATTTGCTTCTTGAAATAATTATTTAATTCACCTCTGCACCCGTTCCTGACCTTAAGTGCGCCTATATAGCTTGCACGGAGTTGGCCTTACTGAGCCTTTTGGTGCAACATCTTTGTTGCATTAACCTAATGTACACATAAATTTACTCAGAATTTCGGCTTAATCTATTAGTGGGTATTCCTCTGAGAAAGATTAAGCCGCACGCAAATGAAGTTTGGCCTAATTATCCTATGCAGGGTGTCGCACTATACGGAGGCATTTTGCCTTTGCAAATATGGTTGTAGCAAACTTTTAGATCTAAATTTTGTACATTCGCGTTCATTATACTACACGTAGATTGTCTGATGAATTTACAAGTTGGCTATGTTATTCGCTATATTATAAACTTTTTTTTAAATGGCAGTTTATACCATGAATTCTGATTGCATTGAATTTGTAGATCTACGTGTATTTTTATGTAACTACAAACATGGTTATTTATTGTCTAATTTGTTATCAAATAAATACATGTAGGATGGAAACAGCCTCGCTTCACCGACCAACATTTCTCTCACTTTAGCATCCTTTAAATTTAGCTTTTTTTTAAAATCGTAAGCAAGTCCGGGCAGCCGGAATATAATAAGCTTCAAAGATCATCGTAAAAACGAATAAATGCGTTGGTAAAACTGCAGTAGCGTTCCAAGATTTTGCCATTGCTGATGAAAGCATTTTTATTTGGAAATTCGTATTAACTTTCATGAGAGGCAACATGAAAGCAAGGTTTCTGCATTATGCACTTTATTATTTCTTCTTCCGCTGGCAGCCATCTTTGGATGCGTCTTTCTCGGTCGTGTTTTTACGATTTCTTTTTTTTTTTAACGACTCCACAACTCTGCGAGTTCAGGGTTACATTGGGCATAATTTTTGCCTCCCAGTGCTCGTTTTCGTTGTTCGTGGTTCATGTTTTTTTTACGAGATTTTGTTTTGACTTCATATTATAACACTTGGCGGCCTTCGTGTGTGTTTCGTCATTTTGGCACCAGGGGGTTGATGGCGGACGTCGTTTATATTTACGGCACTCTATCCTTCCTGAAACCGTATATTATTTGGTTATATTTATATCTTCGGCTCTATGTGTTTCACTCATTTTCGGCGATTAAAGCTTTTCGTTTCGCTTCGTAAACAATAAATACAGTTAGTGCAGCTGCCGGGACAAATGATACATCCCGAAATACATTACCGAACTCCTGTATCGCGACCAAAAAAAATTATCCCCCGAAAACGCAAAGCTCTGGGAAAAAGAATTGTGAAAGAAACAATTGACGCAATTAAGGTAACCTTTTAACCAAATGTTTCACGAAAGTCACTTAAAATATAGTGGAAGTGGAAACCCATTCGTTTGGATCGCTTCCAATGAGATTTCCATTCATTTCAAGCGAAAAGAAATTTTCGAGGGGAAAATATATTCCTGTGAATTCATCGGGGAGACACAAATGTATATTGCCTTAAATTCTGGATTCATTAACCCATGATTTGCACACATCAGTAATAACTCTGGCAAGTAGAAATAAATGTTTAAATATCATACTTTCTTTAACATGGCGGAGTATGCTTATTAATAGGCAATTTGTGGGTTTTTTTTTGGATCAATATGTCATATCGATAGATCCAATCTATTATATGCCCTCATCTACCACCAGACTGCACGAAACTTGAATATGGGATTTGTTAAATTGAAGCAACATGAAGAGGTGTGCTTTCTTTCAATTTTCCTGTGCTAAATAAGACGGAGATAAGCCATAATCTCGTTTTTGTATAATGCAATTCATCATACGGTTGCCCCCTCGGTTATAACAGTTACCATGGAAACCCCGCGATGCATATGATAAAAAACGACGTAAGTCACGTGGATGCTATACCTGCAATGGTAGAATTTTTCATATAAGTAAGAAAACTGTAAACGTAAACATCTGTATAAGGAGCAAAAATGAGTAAAATGTTATAAAAATAGCGTTTAAATAACAGTTGCATCGTGATTGCGCATTCAAACTACTGTTTTGTTTTTCATAAGGTTCCTGGTATTTGGCTACTGTATCATCATTGTCGAAAACGTTTAAAATTTTATTTTTAGTATTTAATTTTACAAGTGCAGGAATAAGATGTACGCTGACATTTCTGTTTTTTCACTTTATAAATCATTACCTATATTATAAAAAGTAAAATAATGGCAGATAAATTGTAATGAAAGTGAAAGTGAACATGTATTTTGTATATCAAACCTTATATGGCCAATGTTTAAGGAAATAATAAAAATCTAATTTGGTAGACATCCACTTAGAAGGTTAAATACGAAAATAATTTCAAATAAGCTGGTGGGGGAACAATATGCGCCGTTGTTCCATACTTGACATCTATTTATTTATTGTGGAGCTACACAAACGATCGTGAACGTTGTTTTTCTAATGTTGTTATTCGTTTTCATTACTTTTTTTCAGTACGAGTTTAAGGCCAAAGCGATCAAGAAAAAGAAAGTTAATATTATCGTTTCTGTAGACGGCGTCAAAATCACATTGAGAAAGAAGAAAAAAGTAAGTTTTGGATAGTAAATATGTATATGCTAATCTCCATCTAGTATCACCAATTCACTCGATTTGTTGTTTAACAGCCAATGTTGACATAAGGTTAATGTATACACAGTGTATTAAAAATAAGTTGGTGGAAGCTGCACATTTTCATTGCTCTTCTGTTGCCAACTTCTAAGCAACATATACTTGACGATACTTTAAGAATAGTTTACTCTATGACTCGCAGTGTCTTCTGTTGGCATTTGCTTTAAATTTTACACCAATATCCGCCTAATTAACAATTGTCATTGATCATTATTATTATTTTTTTACAGAAAAGCCAGTGGCTTGAAGAAAATAAATTGATGGTAATGCAACATCCAATATACAGGTAATTTCGTTGCTATGGAATTTATATTTTTAGCTCTCCTCTTATTTACCGTTTGATTTTGAACACATTGGTAATTTATCAAGGGAATTTCTTTGAATAATTAATGATGTTATAACACGTAAATTGTATTTCTCTGGAAATTTTGTGCAACAAGGAGAAAGATCCATTGAATTCAAAACATATTTTGACAACATTGCAAACTGTTTTACTTTATGCGTTTAATTTCTATTTCAATTTGAGCTTAACATTTTTCTAACTAATGAAAAATAAATGAGATAAAATTTGATGTTATCCTATTTTTCGTCATTGTAATAAAGAATTATCCCTCGAAGGAAGTGTATCCACTCTTTCATATTTCAGAAGTAGTGCAATTTCATGTTATGATTTCCTTATTTAATCCCTGATTTAGCTTAACTAACTTACAAAAGATAAAAATAACACAAAAAAAAATCTGATGGAGTTTTATAATTATGTTATCGAAAAACACGTAGAAACTGATAAAATATAAGGTGCACATGACGGGACATTTTAGCAATTGGTTAATCTGGGTTTGTGATTGGTCGGAGGTTAATGTTGTCATTGAATAAATCGATGGGTGCGATTGGTTGCATTGTTTAATTTATATAGTTGCTTTGAATATATTAATTCTTTGTTACTCTTCATTTAGGATATTTTATGTGTCGCACGATTCTCAGGACTTAAAAATCTTCAGTTACATTGCCAGAGACGGAGCCAGTAACGTTTTCAAATGTAATGTCTTCAAATCTAACAAAAAGGTAGGCACAGGTCGTATGCTCTTTTCATTAAATCGCTCTTGATTATCACTAATCCACCCACTTTACACCCTCGTTCCTTTATAACTATGCAGAATTCTATGTTTTTGGTAGATCGATTTTTTAACGCGTTTCAGATTTTTTTCGGAAGAAGCTATGGTGTATATTTGCCGAAATTTCTAGGTTCTGTGGCCATCTGGAATACATGGAGTATTGTAAAAATCTAGCTATAGAATTTATCTATGAAATCGTGGGTAATTTTTGGGATTTTAATAAACTACAGACGCGATTACAACAACTTATTGGGTCCTATTTTTTACGTCTACGTTTCACCACGCTCCTGTTATCGATTTTTCATCGATCTTTGTCGTCCTTCAGTGGATCAGCGGATTTTCTCAAATAATTTTGTTAAAAAGGTGATAAATCTGCTAGCGAATATTTTAAATCCAATGAAGAACCCCTTGATATTTCGTTTTAGACCGTAATAGTTAACGGGTTTTTTTAGTTATGTTTTTAAACTTAACTTATATTCAATCGGAAGGATATTGGAAGGCAATATTAATTCAAAGGAATATTATTAGAATGCAGTTTTGCTTCCTCTCTCTAAATGTGTAAAAGTATAAAATAAGGCATATGGATTGCTCCACATTTGATGTTGAATTATTTGCAACATGCTTGTTTTTGATGAACACAGCGTTTTAAATGGAAAGGTTACATTGTAGTTTTTAAAATTAGCCTCGCACAGGAAATTTAACGTGTCTTCATTTAGGATTTTTTTCAAATCAATATAAGTGATGATTCAAAATTAAACATGAAACTAGTTCTCAGCCAGTCGATTTCTGGAAGTTATTCCGATGCGTTCATTTGTAAACGATTGCAATGTTTTTCCATTGCCTCTTCTTATGCTCCATATTTTGTTTTTATTTCTTTGGTCGATTCATTGCAAATTTTCTTTCACCGCAACGATTTCGAAATTGGCAATTCCCTCTCGTTTCACGCCTTATGGGCATTCGTACCGAGTAACGATGTTTGTGTTTGTCGGAGAAATTGAGGATGAAAAATGGAGATTTGGACGATTGTAGTTTTCCCACACGGCACGGTCCGCTGGATTTCCATTCCTTGAAGCGAGTTGGTTAAGGAAGGCGAATCGCCCGCCCTTTCACATAAATTAATTCGGTGTAAATTGCGGTTTTGAACCATATTTGGTTTTCGAAATGAGCTTAAACGAAGCGTGATGACGTGCTTGCCCTTGTCTTCGGTACAACAAACACATTCTGGTATAAAGTCAAATGCTTTCAAAATCGGTTATAACGAATCTCAAGAAGCCTTTCAAAACACTTGCTTAAATCAGTGTTTGTGTAATATATACCTAACAGATCAAAATTTTGCCGTTTGGATTAAATTGTATATCTTAAATATTTCATCTTTTATAAATGTAGTTTTTTATTCGTTGTGGATAACTTTCCCTTGTAGGATATGTTTCATATTAACTTTGCTCATATAAAACTTGATTTAGTTGTAAATAAATGTTGCTATTTGAATGAAGAAAAACTATTCTTTGTAATATGATTGCTATTTCCCGTTTTGTTATTATAAATCTCAAATACGAAGGGTTTTAGTTATACTGAAATTGATATGTTTACACATCTAAATATCTATCGCTGTGTAAGATTTCATATAAAGGGAATTCGCTATAACCGGTTTCGTGTATCTGTTACTGCGTTTATACTGCGTTTACATGGGCTCTTAAAAGTACATTACTTCAATTGAGTCAGCAATGTAAACATGTTAAAAGTACTTTGCTTTAATCTGAGCATACTTAATTTGAGAATGGGCATGGGGGTTGTTTCATTGGAAGTACATCACCTAAATGTATATTAGCAGACGACATATGACCACATCCTACTTCCTTTTTCTGGTTAAAGCTAAAGGTGATTCGACAATAATAACAATTTTGGAGGGAAATTAGAGTGGCTTGTGGGTAATGAAGCATTTGGTTGTTTTATTTTACAGAAGGGGCTTGTGGGTATTAAACCATTTTTTTTTGTTATGTAAATTCAATCACGAGATGCCTTGGTTTAAGGTACTTTTATTCATCTCTTTTTAATGTACTTTCAGTGCTCATGTAAACACAGTATATATTAAAAAATGAAATTTGCGTTAAGTGCAGTATAGCTTCATTGTATTTTCACTGACGCAAACCTGGTCTGTTTGGACATTATGTCTAGCGATTGGGGTATTTAACATTTTTTTTGTCGTTCTTTCAGCTTTTTCTGAATTTTGATGCAATCTCGGATTTGCATCTTATGAATCGTAAGTCATCTCCTTGCAGAGCTTCTTACTGTTGAATTTAGAATTTTTTAGGGGTTTTTAGTTGTTTTCAAATTGCCCAAGGCCTGGTTGGTGAAGGCTGCTGGATATCGTAGTTTTTCCCTTTTTTTATTTGCCCAACTTCTCATCAAAATAACTTTTAAGATTCTGCTCTAAAAATCCTCCGATGACTGAAATGTGCTTTCTGACGCAACTTGGACATATTCCTTTTATAGCTTCTAGGGATGGGTTGGAATAACGAGGGGAATTTATTCGAACCCCGATATGTTGGGAATGTAAATTGCAGTTGAACGGATTTTATGAAAACTCTCGTCCTCGGTGGGCTTGTTTACTTCTCTATCTTGGTTTTTTTTTTTTTTTTTTTTTTTTTGCAATTTTTGTTTAGCTTCTTTTATGCCGGTTTCATGTTTGCTAGGTCTAGATTTACCATTCTTAAAACACATGTATCACTAGGTGGCGTTCTTCTATGGAAATAGTGATAGTTTTACTAAGTTTTAAAGAGGTTATCTACCAGCAATGGTTGTAATTTCGAAAATAACCAGAGTAATAATTAGTGCATACTATTATGTCACCACATACAGTAAATTTGAAAATATTTCCCCCCGATCCTTCAAGGATCAGTTTTGAATCATTATAATATTTATTTATTAAAATTTATAAAATTTATTAAAAAAGAATTCCTCTCATCCTTTCCACTGGGTCACCAGTCATTTAAAAGGTCAACACGATACCAGGACTTCCAAGTGTT
>JAQGBW010003010.1:0-17621 GCA_034698625.1 Julus scanicus
GCAAGTTTGTTTCTAAATTACGCCCTGAGCATAGTGAATACAAACTGATCCTGAGCAACGCGTGAGCAGAGCCTTGTAAGCAATATGCTCAATTTAGAAACAGCCCTATAATGTAGGCCTACTATAGCAAATATGAAAGGATGAGATATGGATTGTCAGACATGTGCAGCATGTTACAACATGAGATCAATCAACATGAATTCTCGTGTTTAGTGCCTCACCCTGTTTAAAGAAATTCAAGATGGCGGCTTTAGCACGAATACGTCATAACAACCGTGTTAGTTGGCTAGTATTTAGGTATTAAGTGTATGTGTCGCACAAAATGTACTGTAAAATAAGAGAATTTTGTGGAACACGTACACTTAATACCTAAACACTAGTCAATTAAAACTAACAAAGATGGCCGTTATGACGTATTCGTACCTAAAGGCGCCATCTTGAAATTCTTAGTGCAGGAATGCAGATTTTCATCATTTACTGGAACTGTTGATTCTAGTGTTTTGCTGGTTCAACATTGATTTACAGTGTCCCTTAGCTCATTAGTTCTTCGACCGGAGGGGAAGTGAAGCGAAAAAATTGTCTCGAATCCGTCCGCTGGACCTCACATTCTTACCTTCAGTAACTTGAGGAAATTTGGCTAATGGGAAACTTTTTTTACATGAAAGCTAGTGGAGTGGAAAGATTTTTTCAAATAAAAATTTAAGTGAAGCATTAACGTCACAATTTTACCAATTTGTTTTTATCCAGTCTCCTAACTTCGTCAAAATAACTTTCTTAATACCTCAATATCGTGTTACATAATTGGATATTGCAGACTACCTGTCCAAGTGGATGGGCATTTTTAATTTGAAGAAAATCACTCATTATTTCCTATACCTCCTAGACCAAATCATTACCTTTAATTCTTTTTCAGTCTTTATAAGTGTATAGCTGATTATGCTACGTGCTAAGGTTATTTTAAAGTTTTTGTATGTAGTTTTTTATCATATGCAATCGAATCGCTGTAGTATTGCAGATAGTTTTAGATAAATTTAAAAATGTTTTAGATATGCCTGATCCATCTCGAGATTATAAATATCAGTGTTGAAAACTCTTTGAACTTTTTTTTTTATAGAAATCTAGATTTATGACATATCACTCAGTGGAGTTTTCAGCACTGCAAGTATTTGCAAATATACTAGTCTGGAATAAAAATGATGATCCTGTTATCTTTAACTTCGCAGTTGGCTCTTTAATTAAGGTTTCAGACAGTAATTTATTGAGATTGTCTGGGACAGCATATCCGTATATATACGTTTTCACGAAAATTTGATTATGACAAATTGTTATCTGTCGGATTTTATGAACTGTAAAGTTTAGGGGAAACGAAGTACTTTGACAGTGTTTATATTGAATTTTTTATTTTCATTTTGCATTTAAAATTGATTTATAATCTGTGAAGGAGTTTTTGTAGCGTGATGATATCTGTTTTCCTTGTCCGTTGAAATATTCTGTAAAGGAACAAAAAAAGACGAGTCTCAACATTTTTCTCTAACATAATTTTTGAACAAAATGATTAAGTGCCTTTGGAAATGTCAACTAAATTTTCGCAAATTATACACTACTCCTAAAAAGGATTTCATCACACCTATTGTTGTACTAGAAAGGCTTTAGAAGTAATACTTTAAGACTGCTTTATTAACTTAATAGTTTAATTGCTGTAATTTATAAACAACTACTGCTTTGTTGAAGTTGGCCCTTAGCAGCAGCAGTGTCATGTCTGTTAAACTATAATAACGTCATATTTTGGCCCTGCTTTGTATAGGAGTTGACATTCCCCTGATTTGTGCTTCTATAGCAGGTTCTGTAGTCAAGAAAATGTTGCAATATTCAGATTGCTTGTTTGTGTAATGTGTCAATCTTAAATTCCTCCCGACCTAAGGGCGTGGTGCCCGATGCCGCCCGGACGCCAAAATCAGGTGGGCACCAAATGGGACAAAACAACCCAATGACTACTGCCCACGGGGTCAAGTTAAGGGTGGCAAAACACTTGATTATCAACTGTTACAAATTGTTGTATTCTTCTGCACCCTTTCACCAGTATTTCATTTCTGGGATTATGAGAACAAAGGCCAGAGTCATGAACCTGTTGATGCATCATGGTTTATGGTTCTGCGATGCGTAATGGTTGTAATATGTCCAATACACTTTGAAACTAAGGACCACAGAGTTTGAGACTGTTTGTAGCATTGTGTCGAGGCGTTCACTATTGTGATTTCTAGTGACCACTACCTAAGATACTCCCATTGGGCAAACGAGGCGTTTCTTTGCTTTTTTGAGCTTCTGTCGAATGGATAAAATTTGACACACAGATGAGTCAAAATATACATATGAAACTAATAATAGCAATAAATGTTGAGGTGCTTACATACGAGTTGTTGGGAGGACTCTGGAATGCCATTGGGGGCCATTCAAAAAGGACGTCCCCGGAAATCCTTCAAAAATTTACCTTCCTTGTCCACATGGTATAATAATAATAATAATAATAATAATATTTATTGTCCAAATGTGGTGAAATGTGGTATCCATTAGAGCCCAGACCTCCTCCCACCCTCATGGACGTCTTTAATTTTTGTTAAAAGTAGGGTGTACAGAAAATCTGTTGGAACATACATAGGCCCATCCTATAAATTTCCAAGCACCCGCCTCGACATTTTTCCAAATTTTTATGATTAAACCAAATTTCCTGACCTCGAAGGGGAATTCCAGCATAAAACTGATGTTTAACTCAAAGTTAGGCAGAATAACTAACTTTCCCAATGTTTTAAAAATTAAAGTACATTTGGGACTTGGGGCACATTTTTTCTAGTGCCCATTTCCCCTTTCACAGACAGACCTTAAAAACTTAATTAACTGAAAAATACCATCTGTGGACGTCCTTAATGCCTTTCCCCTCCCCCCTCCTTAGAGGACGTCCTTTTTGAATGGCCCCCTAATGTGGATTGTGGACCTGGCCTAGTCGTATGTCAACATATTTGTGGCCGTGTCACCGGCACAACCCCGTCGTTTTTATGTTGAATTCCCCGGACTTTTTCAACATTAATAACTTGGCCCTGATCAATGCAGGTCTTTTCAATTTCAATGACAATTCCAGGTTTTCCAGGTGTGGGGGAATTCAATCCTGGCATAAAGGCGTTGAATAAATCGCATGTTGGAAGCGCCCCTGGCGCGCTTCTCGGTTACTATAAATACGAGCGTATTTTTGAAATAGACCCGAGGTGGGCACTAAACAGCAGCCATTGAGCGGCAACGTGCAGGCGACTCACACGTACGAAAGTGGGTGAAAAAGTTCACATTCTTGGGCTTTCTTCCTGTTTCTTGATGCCCGTCGCCTCCGACTCGTAGGCGGCAGCGCGTTCGCCGAAACACCGTGTCGACGAGTGATCCCACCCTTGAATTAGTGAACCGGACCAGCAAACGGCTTCGTTCGCTTGGCGGCACTGATTCTGGTGCTGCCCAGGAATTTTCAGCCGAGGGGTTTCCCGAGCCAGCACGGGACACCTTTCTACTTTTTCGCGTGTTTGTGAGAACGGTTTGACGGAGTTTTTTCAGCGTCCAACATGTCGAAATCTGTTGTTTTGAACGTGATCAACATGACGAAATCTAACGTTTGAAACGCGCGTACCTTTGGAAAGTTTTGAGAGTTGAGAGTTTCGGGTTGTGCCAATATCGGACCTCGCCTTGTTCGAATGGTCAGTTTCGGTTTTTCCGTCATTCTCCTCTTGACGAAGTGTGGATAAGTTAGCCAACAGCATGTCCCGCGGACGTTTGGCATTTTTTCGTGGCAAAACGAAATTAAAAGGTAAGATTACAGAACAGTTTTTCACCCCCAACATTCCGAAACCGAGGGGCATGTTTTAGGACTAACCCTCGCCCCCTCGAGGGTCGCCCGCAAAGTCTGTTTTGGTCAGTTATGTCGCGCTTGTTTTGTTGTTTTCGTCCCAACCTCGGATTTTGTAGCGAGGATTAACCCAGTTATGCTGAATATGCTGACCCGAAAATAGGTTTATGGGCTTGTGAGAACTAATGCTGCGTTCCCTGCTGTCAGTTTTCTTCTTCCAAATTAAGGTCAGGGTAATTATGGGGTTGCACGCACCACACGGAGCCGATCTTCTACTCTTCGTCAAGTTAGCGATATTGCAATCGCTAGCAATGTCCCTGAGATCGAACTCAAGTTGGCGAGTACGAGTGCAAGTTGTGGTTGTGCCCAGTTTGGGTTTTAACATTTTGGGATTTCCCCCCGCCTCCCCCCCCCTCCTTCCCTGAGAATCGATGACTGTTGTTATGGACGACCCTCGCCTGCAAGCATTACCTGGGTTGAGGTAGATTGTAATCTGTACCTTTTCAATTTTAATATTTTCCATGTTTTGTAAGCAATTACAAAGGTGGTCGGTATGTTTAGTAACATTACCTGTCTTTATGCGCCCTAATCCTACACTTAAGTAAGTTAAGTTCATTATTCGGGTATTTTTGTTGATAACTAATAGCAGTACAGGGTGTCTGAAAATCAAATTTCCAACTCTGGTGCTGAAAGATTATTGCATAACTGAGAAAAAGATTGCAGAAACTTTGTAATCTGTAAAACATAGTACTTACTTTCTCAGGAAAATTCTTCTTGCCTCACTGGTTGACGCTTTAAATTTTGCATTTACGTGTTAAGAAATAAATGGGACACACTATTCGGAAATTCAGCAAGATGTCCCAATGATGATTAGTAATTTATTTCCTACCATTTTGTTCGATAATTAATTTTTCAACCATGTGACTTGTGTGGGAAAAAAGTTCTACATCTTGGAAATGTGAGGGAATGTGAATGAATGGTCTTGAAAATTTGACATAAAATTCACATTTGATTGGGAATTCTCCTTTGAACTTATTTTAACATAATTTGACATAAATAAAAATGTACATAGTGTTTTTGTTCATGGTTTGTCTGCTCGTACAACTGGTACTCAACTTTGATAACCTTCTAACAATTTTTTTAACAAGTTTTGGTTTTTAATATAGATATGACAAACGGCAGAACTTTAAAGAATTTTTGTGATCTCAAGTTGAATTCAAAGCAAATCAGTTTGATGTAAATTGTATTCTAAAAACTATATTTTTTTGGAGTAAATTTGGAAAACAAATACTTGTTAGGCATATTGTCATTTTTAAAAAGTATTCAATCGCCAGGATGGTCAGGAAAAATTGTTTTAAAAACTGAAAATGTCAGAGAGAGAAGAACTTTCAAGCAAACTATAAATGCTGATCAAGTAATTTATGGACAAATTTTCTCCCTTAAAGTCAATGCAAAAACACAGCCATCTGAATGTTGTTTTTTTGGTGTTTTTTTTTTTTTTTTTTTCCATTTGCATAACATTACTTTTGGTAATTCTGCACATAAGGAACATATCATAAATAACTATTTTGGGTCACTTGATTCCAAATAATACGACCCCCATGAGCGCGACACATTCACTACTGTGTATGAACACACGACAAATGTTCCAGATTCCATCCAAGTGTTTATTTCCATTGTTTTCCAACGTAAATGAAGAGGTCGCGCGAGATCATACATCAAAAATGTCATTCTATTAAACATCTTTTTAGACCTCTGTTGAACTTTTTTTTCCACTTGAAAGATAATAACTAGGATAATAAGCGTGTGCGTGTCTCGTCTTCCAGTTATTAGCTGCAGGTCAAAGGTGGAAACGGTTGTTTCGGAGCTTCCTGCCTTGCAAGACGTTACCGCAAAAGGGGTCATCCGGCTCTTCCTTCGATATGGGGCGCGGGCTGAACGTTTTCATTTAAAAAAAATTTTTTGGTAAATATAATTGCCGTCATAAAATATTGTATTATCAGTTTTATATCTCGGATTGTGAAGCCCAGATCATGGACAACTACCAAATGCACACCTTTAACGGAAACATAAAAAAAAAGATTAATGGAGGAAAGGTGACTTAACTTTCCGGTTTCTCTACCCCAATAATTTTTAGCGTGGACATCTGTTGGGACAGCCGCTTAATCTGGCCAATGTGTTCCAATCCCTGTGTGTCCCTATAAACCGGTTTCCACTGTTTAATCGGTGTGACGATTTACGAGATCACATTAAATCAATTGTAAAATTTCAATGGTAAGGCTACCATTATATGAAGTGTTCTTGTAAGCCGGCTTTACACAACCGTTACTCCGCCACGTAAGCCGATTCACAGCCGTTAGCCGTTACTCCGCTGCGGCTGAACATCTACGGGACAGCTTAAGGCTTAATCTGGACAGTCGCGTAAGCCGCGTTTACACAAGTTACTCCACCGCATAAGCCGATTCACAGCCGTTAGCCGTCACGCTTCCGTTCCATCGATGCGACTGAACTTGTACCCGAAAAAGACGTGTTCTTACCTCTGTAAATGTAAAGCTGCATTTTCTCAAATTCAACCCTTACAAAATCTATCGTCATTTCTTTTGTGAAACACGTTTTCAATGCCGGTGAATTATATTGACTATGTTCAATATGTTGGTGATAAGTTTTATTTCAAATAGAATCGTTTCTACCAAGGTTGTGATCGTAGTTTGCTTCAGGCAGATTTCGATCGCAATAAGGTGTTAAAATGCCTTCATTAAACAATAGGTATAAAACCATGATTATTGGTTTCGCAACAGTAGCCAGCCGTATCTTGGGCCAAGCTTGCATTCCAGCTCTAGCGGAAGTACACAGAACCCCGCTTATCCGGCGGTCTCAGACGGGTTCAAATAAAACTTTTTTACCATAGTCGTAAAATATAAATACACCTGTACATACAACAGAAATTGCGTAGGTACACATCTGCAATACATTTAGCATCGAGAATGGGCGATGTTATTAGACACATGTTTCAGAATTGATAAAAAAAAGCCATGGCTTGTTTTTTTTAAAAATGTTAATTATTAATCAGTAGTATATAAATGATAAGTTATTATAATCTAATGCGCATTTTATTAATATTACAGATTATATAGTACTTAGCTCGCCCAATTAAGTTTTTGATAAAGTAGAGAAGTAGTGATTTATTATTATTGTATTGAGTATGTTAATTGTAATGAAGAGAAGGTGAAATGTTGGTATAAGTATGATCTCATCATTGTGTTTTATTCCGATGATACTTTTTATTGCTCATTGAGTGTATACGGTGAATTTATATATACTTGCCCGGAGTGTGCTGGAGTTGTTTTTATTCTTGGAAATAAATAAATAAATAAATATTAATTGATATAAACTCCGGGTTAACCGGCTCCCTCCCTTAACCATCCTCAAGTGCTAACCAGGACGGATAAGAGGGGTTTACAGTTTTCTAGGAATTAAATTGCAGATTCCGTTCCAGGCTACTGCAGTAATAGTATTGTTGTCTATTAAGTGAGCGTTATGTCGAAAAAATAATGTACACAACTTAATTTAAAAAATAGGTACTTAATTTATTTTTTAAGAAATATTAGGTTTGTGCAGGACGTGTGTATAGGATGCAGGACGGCAGTTTTATGAAAAGTTATCGTAAGCCGTTACCCCGATGCGTAAGCCGATCCAAAAGCAAAAACGTCAAACGTCTGAATATTGCGAGATTTACCAAAACGTGACAAGCAAGATATTTTCGAAAATCAACTTATTTCGATCCACTTCAAGTATAGTATCAATTATTCATGGTATCACTTTTACACATGACGAATTCTACTTTTTCGTTACATGTGGAGGTTCCTGTGGTCGAGTGTGTTTTTCTTTTTCTTTTACTTTTGCACCAGATTATTGTTGTATATATGGTTGCTCTCCAGCGGTTTTTTGCTGACCTCCGTTTTGGTCACTCATCCAAACGGCGTTTTTGTGGTTCACACCCGAATAACTTAGCGCGATTTGAGGCGCTCATAAATACGGTTCTTTTTCACGTCCCTCGAAAAATTCCATTGTTTGCTGATGTTTTTTTCTTCTTCTTCGCCTTTTGATATTTTTTTAAGTAGGCCCGTGCTGCATTTTTTTATAGCGCTCGGGCGAAATGCGTATGACGAATCCGTTCCTTTTAAACTGGGGGATCCTCAAGGTGGAGTGGTCGACCCTTATTTTTTTTCGGGTCATCCGTTGGGAAATCCTACTTTGGACGAGGGCCAAGACTTACCTAGCCCTATATAAGCGTAAGAAAGTGATTTGAGGCTGAGAAATGTATTCTTTCGGCACAAAATGATTTCATTGTGCCGTTCCTTTTATCGATTTCTACCATGGCCCAACGAGGCTGGCAACTCTGGAAATTTGGGACTTGGCTCATGTAAGCCTCTATATGGAATGGTGCCAAAATGTGAACTCGGAAAAGTAAGGGTCCTTCCCCCCCATCCATCTCAAGTTTGAACGGCGTTAGTTTTGAGTATAGTTGTGGAACGGTATTTTCATAAGATCCCAACGCCATCTATAAATGGTAATTGGTATACCTAAACAAAATTACTTTTTTAAATGTTTTTGCACTTTGGTAACATATTTCAAGATTCACACTTGCAAGAACATGACACTTGATGTATGCGTTTTTTGTACAACTTTTTGGTAATGTATTTCCAGATTTGAGCGCCATCTGTGGCGTACTCTGTAACAGCTGTTGGACGCTGTATTTTCCCACGGCAAAATGGGGTTTTGATTTTGAAATGTACTATTCAATATTGCGGGAACCAGGATGTCATAATACGATTTTTGCAAACTCTGAAAAACTAGATTTCGTGGTTTCAGGCGATTTTTACGCACTTTGGTTTTAGATACAATGAGCTATTAAAGCTGTGACGTCAGAAAACAAGAACGGAAGAGGGTCGCTCATGCGTGACGCCTTGTTTGTCGTGGCTTTCATACGGCTGTTTTTCTGCTTGTTTTACAATGTGGAAACTCGATGCTACTGACTCTTAAGTTCTGAGGTTAAGTAACAGTTTAGTATATGGTCAAAAAAACAAAAAAACAGCTTGTATAGCGGTGCTAGAAGAAAAAGTGCAAGAAAACTTAATTTCTGCAACCGTATTCTTCAATTCTCAAGTTTCAAGCCAGGAGAGTTAACAATTGTGAATAACAGCGTCACCTTTATATCAAAAATGATTAGCCACATGTTAAAAAAAGCTTAACTTTTGAATTGTATAAGTGACAAGTCAAAACCACTTCGTTGTCAACAACCACCTACAGTATTTGAATGTGGGCTTTGAATGGATCGTTACTGCTTTTGACGCAGTCTTTGTTTTCAGTATTAGTCATTGTGTCCAGAAGTCTTGAAAATTGGGAAATGTGCTTGAAAACTCGTGAATTATGTTTGAAATGTGTGTTAAACGCCAGTTTGTGCTGGAAATTTTGAAAGAAATTACAGTCCTAGTCAAGAAATTTTTGTTAATATTCTCTAGAAAATGCCTCGTTTCTTTTGACAACTGTTGTGGTAATTATTCCCGGGAGGGGTCCTAGAAAATATAAAGAACGAGCTTTGGGCTGCCTGAAATATGCTTGAATTTTTCCCAGCAAATTTAATGGACATACAAATTAGCGTGTAATTAAGTTCAGCAACGTACCGCAGTAAAAATACCTGAAATATGCTTGAGATTTTCCCAGCAAATTTATTAAACGTGCAAGTGTAACGGCTGTGAACCGGCTTACGTTAACTTTTCATAGCTGATATCTGTGTTAGAAGGGTGAAAGAAACCATGCAATTTCATCATTCGTTTTAGAATTTCCCGCGGTAAAGATGACGTCATTGATATGGCCATCTTGTGATATTGTACATAGAGGTCCATTGTAATGTTTCTCAAAATGAGTTTTCAAGCTTCTGATATCTGGAAAATGGCATGAAGCATGACAATGCCTCGGTGACATGGTCACGTGCCGTCTCTACCTTTGGATTCCCGGGCATGGCATAACCAGGCCGCCATTATGAGATGTCAACATCTCTCGCTCTCTCCACCCTCGTATTTTGAGATTGTTTTGAAATCGAGTGCCGGCACTTTTTTGCCCTTGAATTTGGCGAAATGGCGCTCTCAGGAGCGGGTTTGCATCGGTGGAATGTGGGCCCACGTCCAAATTGAGTTCACTGGGACGACTTCGTGTTTTGGATTCTGCCCCCCCACACAGTATATAACATCGCAATTTGGGTCTTGCCCTCTATTTTCATGTTATTTTTTTCTCTAGTTGTGGTCTGGTAGAAATAAATGCACCAAGAGAATTTCGTGGATGCTGCGGTGCTAATGTTGCCTTGGCAACATCCCTGCAGGATGTTGACTTCGTGGACTCTTCAGCTTTACTGTGTAATGGAAAAAAGGGGGCGGTGGGCTTTTGTTGATCAAACAATATTCGTAAAGCTTTTGAAACTGCGACAGTGTATTGTGTTTGCTCTGAATGAACATCGTTAGTTTTTACTGTATGTTTGCGTATTTATTTATTTTTTGTTGGAAAAAATAGATACGCCTGTATTTGCAATTGTCTGTTTTATTTCTTCCCAATTTGGCTTTAATAGCTCTGCTTGTAAGATAAAGATAATTTTCTATAGAAACATAAACATGTGTTTTTTGATAAGAGAAATAAGTATGAATGAAATGCAAAAGTTGTGAATAACAGGGACTTATTCCTAATAATACATAACAGGAATTTGTATGCACCTACAGATACGTTAAGCTTACTGTTGGGAAATTGTTATTGCAAGTGTATGTTTTATGTTATGCATCGCAAATATTCACTTTATTCTTAACTTGGCTCTTTCTGGCAGTTTTGTAATTCATACTTTTGTTTGGGTTTGAGGTAATAACCATTTTAACACGGTAGAATTATAGATACACGATGTTGAACAAAAATTAAGCCTCTCGTGCTGTTTTTTTTTAAGAAGTATCTGAATTGTTTTTAGGAAGTATTTATTAAGGTGCGTTTCCACGCGAGATTAACTCCTGCAAGTTACTCGTCATGCATTTCGTATTCTTCTGAATTTCCTAAACTTAGCTTTAAAACATTAAGAAAAACCTAAATAAACATCTGCTAGCAGTGACAGCTCTCGTTCTCAATGTAGCACGTGCTACATTGAGTTTCTCTCACCTGGAAAAGCACCTTTAGGAATGGTACACCTAAGGACATTTTTAGCTTTTCCAAAAATGGCGGTTTTTTTAAACATATTTGTGATTTTTTTGTAGAAAATTTTGATAGTTTTATCCTATTGTATGTTTTAAAAAATATTCTACAAAAATAGCTTTTTATTTTATCTTTTGCGAAGTCGTCAAATATGTTGACAGCAATTCCGTAAAAAAATTATTCGTTGGTTTGCTTTGGAACCCTTCAAGCTCAATTTATGCAAATTGTGGACAAATAAGAAAAAAAAAAACTTAAATTGAAAAGTCGTTGATAATTTAAGGTTTACCAATGATTTGTCAAGAAAGCATGCTTTAAGATTTAGAGAAAACAAAAATTACTTCATTTTTTTTTTGGATCCTTTCAATACAAAAAAATGAGAGTTCGAGCCCCGGCTGTTCCTGTATATTGCTAATTGTAAACGATGATTGATATTTAAACGATATCGTTTTGTACTTGCCCCAGTTTCACGCAGCGCCATCAGGCGGTGACTCGCATACTGATTGTCAAAAAATCAATGGAACACAACAGTGTTTTTATGCAATTTAGGAGAATTCACGCAGAGCTACGATTTCATATTCTCAATAATGGTACGTTTTAGGCAAGACTGATGCCACTCAATAAACGCCCACACATTCATACAATAAGTGCAATTGTGGTACTATAGCTACTTCGGCAGTAGTCCACAGGTGGCGCTGAAGGACTCGGCCTGATTTCCATCCCCAGTGTCTGTAATTGAATCCCAATAAACTGAATTGAATCAATGTAGTAGTGTTTTTATGACCCATTTCTGAGAAAATTTCGTTTTGGAAATCGTTCGGATTATATAAGCAGCATGCGATTTCAGAGTCGAGCAATCGGGGCGGTTGATATCGTATTCTGCCATGTCCATCTTGATATTTGAATGGGTATTCACTCGATATAAATGGTGGAATTGTGCTCTTATAGGGCGTAGATTTTTCTTCTCATTCTTTTGCAATCAAAGGGAACAAGTGCGCTTTCTTGTTGAAAGTCAGGAAATGTCCTCATCAAAACACACAAAAAAAGTTAAGTGTTCAATGTTTCTTTCTCATGGATAATACTTCAATGGAATATTTGGAATCATGTCACAGAATCGATTGATTTATTTCATAGAGTTAAAATTCCTATTTGACTTTTACTAGCAGTGCCTAGTTTTTACTGTTTTTGATGTTTAATTAGAAGGTAAATTTCATTTTACCGCTTTAAAATATTGTAATTAAACAACGAAAACACTCAAAACAGCCACTTTATTAATTAACATACTTTACTTTGAAGTTAAGTAGGGGAGTCATGGGAAGCAAAATTTAAAGATCTCAACTCTTCATGGAATGTAAATTACAGTATGGTAATTAACGAAGTGCCTAGTTTTTAGTGTTTTTGCGGGTTAATTACGTTATTTTAAAGTGGTAAAATTAAATTTACCTTATCATCGTTTGCCATTGCGCTAAATCATTAATGTGTTTTCATAATTTTAAGACATTCAAAGGACACAAATTCCTGAACGAATCGAAAAAAATGGCGTTCGAATTTTTGTTCTACCTCCATGAATTTTCAATAGACTGTGGACAATATATACGTGTATATATATATAAATATATGCTACAGGCACCATTCTTTAACAATATCAGCCATGTGTTTTGGATCATTATAATGATAGAGCGTAAACTTATGTTTAATATTTTAATTTTTCTTCACTGCCATTTAAATTCTAAAAAAAACTTAAAGGATAAAGGATTTGATGATTAAATACTAAAGTGCAAGGGATTCAAAGGCTGAATACGTTTTCGCAGTCAATATAAGTATGAAGATGCGTTTCCACCTGAGAGAAAATACTAGCGAGAAACTTTCAAGATGTTCTCGCCAATCGACACGCCTCTGAGAGCAGCACGTGCAATGCGCTTATGCTATACGTATAAGCCCTGGCCTCTCTGATAGTAGCTCTCAAAATACCATGTTCGAATTTTTGAGAGCAGCTGTTAGAGCCGAAAATGCGCTATCTTTTATATACTCTCTGCGATTGTCTAAATGGACACGATTTTGAGAGTGCTCGCGGATTGTTGAAATGAACCCTCAAATGGACAGCCATCTGAGAGTAGCCGTCGGTACTTAATTATACACGGATATGGAACCGGCATATCCCTGTGCTCGATTTAATGGGTTTACGCCTTTCCATTCTGGGGGATCCAAAATGAGCCAATGACATTGGAGGCGTATAACATCGGCTTCCCGCCGCGGTCGTCGGGTGTCGCTCTCCAGACGGACGCCGTGGCCTGCATCGTCGCTGCCGGCCGCAACGCCAACAGAACTCCGATCGTGCAAGGGATTCTCCCTCATTGATCCATCGGGTGACTCAAGCGATACATTGCCCTGTTTACAGAGAGTCCCAGGGGTGCTACGGGTTCCTTGTCGCTTTTCCGGATTTTTGCTGGAATCTAGGTCGGTCCTGCGGTAATCGTATGTTGTTCAGAAAGGATTGTGCCGCGCTTTGGGTCGGATCGATGTCAAGTCTCTTGGTTTCGGAATCCGAGGGCCGCCAACCCCGCAACTGCACGACTCGGCTTTGTCGGACCCAATGCGTCGTCCGTGGGAATCCCGCGGGCTTGAGCCGCTGCCGAAATCGGATTTTCCGTCGACAGCCGCCATTGCCGCCATGGTAATCGAGTTCACTGGTGAGTAAGCTTTCGGAACGGACGGCGGGGAGTATTGATTTTAATCGGCAGGGGTCAACATTCTGCGTTGAAGCGTGCAGTTTATTAAATTGTTTTTTCGTGTCCATTGCGTGGAATTAACGGTGACTCGGGGTTTGTTTTTTTAGTAAACTATGCTGGCATTGAGCGGTGATTGTTCTGGAAGGGTTGGGAAATGCAGTTACTGTTGAAAAGCCTCGCATTTGTTTAATATATGAACGACTGCGTCTTTAAATTTGGAAACTGGGTTTGGGACAGAAGGCTAGCTGTATTCGGGTGATAAAGTAGGTACCATATGCACCATACGTATTAAATTTCATGGTGAAGCGTTTTAAAATGGGGATGTAGATACTGTATTTTTATTATCAATATTTAGTTTTTAGTAACATTGATATTTTATAGATAATTAAACTCAGTTTTGGGCAGAAATTGAGTACATTAATGTATTTGAGTAACGAGTAAAGGATATTGTGAGTACAAAAAGTAATTTGATTATAAAATGTATACAAAAGTAATTTGATTACAAAATGTACAAAAGTAATTTGATTACAAAATGTGCAAAAGTAATTGAATACAAATTATTCAAACCGTATGAGTACAATGCACTTGATTACAAAAATGTATTCACAATGGGCGATTACAAATATCCTAGAGTATTCACGCATTCTAAAACTATGAGTATTAGCATAATATGAAATTGATTGCAATGTAGTAATCGATTATGAATAAAAATACTTTTGAGTAAGTAATTTCATAATTTGAGTAACGAAAATGAATACTTGAAATGAGGGTAATCCTAAAAGCTTATTTGAATGTGTGACCTTTGACATTCCTAAGCAATTGCATGGTATCATTTTTTACATTTCTACGTGATCCTTTTGTTATTGAATGTTCTGTTCTTTTTTCCCTTTAATTATTAAGATTTCCCTTTATTTTATGTTTTCATGTTCATTATACGAATTATTAAAAATCTTAATTATTTAAAATATAAATTGAGTTTCCTGAACCATACTTTTGCAATCCGCCTTACTCGTAATCAGTACTCATCGTACGAATACTGATTACAATTTTATTCTTACTATGGAGTATGATTCCACAGTTACTCGTAATCAGTACTTCTGCACATGAGTACATATTTTCCCCAAGTTTGATTACTCATTTCATTTGACTACTGATTACTTGATTCCACTGTACTCGTACTCATGAGTACAGTTTGCCCATCACTGATTAAATTGTGTTCATACATTTCTATGTAAATTATTAACCAAAATTGCATGGGGTGGTACTGTCCAGCACGATTTAATTTGGGGACTGAAGAACAACAGTACTGGTATGTTGCAATGGGATTTTAAGCTCAGCGCCACCCACTTTATGTAAAATAACGAGTATCGAATTGCACAGTGTTGGTTTTTGAATGTTTAAAAATGTATATTTATGCCAATTGTGAATAACAAAAGTTAGTTAAAGCTTACGACTATTGTTTACGTTGTTATCGTGCAAATCCAGTACGGCTAATGGCTGTGAATCGGCTTACGCGGCGGGGTATTTGCTCCCGACTTTTTTTATTACCCTTATGTGTTGTGAAATATTATTCAGTGCGATTATGTTAATGAGACATTAGTTTGCACAACAATGATCGCATACAGTAAAAATAATCAAAATTTGTTACCTAAGCTGAGTAACCGATTTATCAAATCTTGTGACATAGGATAATAGGATATGTGCTAGGATCTCGTCATATCACTCATTCTCTGAAATGTTTGTGATTATACCTTTTATGCTGAAATTATGGCGTTGTATGGAAATGCCAGAGGCCCAAGCTTATGCTCAAGTGTTGAGCATTTTTTTTTTTAAATTGTAGAGAGCTAATGACCGGTTAAACAAACTAATGTGAACCATTGCTGGATTCACTTAATATGCAACTAAGGTACCTTTTGCATAATTAACGACTAATTAAACTTTTCGTCAGACCTGCATCAGAGGAGTAGCAAGTCCACGCACAAGATCTAATACGATGTACAAGGACATTCTGTGCAATGGTCAGACCGATAAGAGGTCAGTGGTCGTCATTGTATCTTCAAGCCCTATAATTTGTAAAAATACATAATGATTATCTGGTGTAGTTAACTACATTGTTATGTATGTACAGTTACAGTAACATAAAAAAAGTTGAGAGCGTGAAAGGGATGGGTCGAGGAAAACCTTTCGGATTAGTCAGATTTTAATTTTTGCCTTAAGGGATGAGGGTGAAATTTAACCATTTGGAAGGTACATTGGGAATCCCAAAATGAGAATAATTCTTACATTTTCCCCATAATCAATGGCTTTTAATACTATGTCATGCCATCATTCATGTAATTAAAGGATTAAAACTTTATAAAATTTAACATTTTTTGTTGTTGTTATTTTACCAGATGTGCTCATTGATGTATGATTTGAACAATTGCAATTAATATTACTTCACAACTTATTTAATGATACTCATTCATTTGACTCGTGTTGTTTTATTTTAAAATTGCAATGAAAATTAATCATGTCATATTTAAAACTAATGATGAAAGTGTAATAACAATAAAAAATCGATGGGGTAAATAGCAAAACGGACACTAGTGTTACCGTGCACGTGGGACTATAGTTCTATGAAGTGTTTATGTAAGCCTTGGCCGGCAGCCGTTAGCCGATGCACTTCCGTTACACGCCTCTGTTGATTTTACCACCTTATAGAGAAAACAATGACGTAGGTCTACATAAAACAGTATTACAAACTGTATGCTATTCAAAGTCCCATACATATCAATGTAGCTTGGTTTATAATTGTATTATTGTAGTACTTAAAAATAATAAACCCTGTCAATTTACAAAATTAAATATGGTTAGCTACCAGTTTTGATCAAAACTAAGTTCAAATACTGTAGCTACATTTCTGTTTTAAAACAGTTTACATTGAATTTTTAAAAAAAATGTATGTGTAGATTTGTTTGTCCCTGGGTCCCAAAGAAATAACGTTTGAAGCTTAGGGTTCTGCCTGGGTTAAAGTTTTGAAGACCGTTGATTTACACTGTTGGCCACCGTTTAAAGGTGTAGTGGCCTTTTATTTGTCCATGTGCATCAGTAATCTGTTGCATTCCTTTATTTTCCGCAGGAAATTCTTGGCACAATGGCGTTTCCTCCCCTCACGCTATTTCCATTCTTTAAATCCCATTTCGACCCTCCACGAATTAAAACAATGGTTTTTGGCAGCTATTATGCGTTTTCAAATCCAATTTAACCCGAAAGGTGACTCTTGAATTTTGTGTCACGATTGTGGAAAGTGGACCGCATTGATGGATTGGTGGTGTAGTGAATGCTTGGGTGCAGTGATATGATTGATTTTATTATAACGGTCCAGTAAATTCGATTCACCCGTAGCATGCATGTGCCTGAGCGGAGGAAGGATGTTTATTTGCAGACACTTTTATGTACGCTCATAAAACACCCGAAATGTTGATTTGTCCATGAAGTATGTTTGTTCAGGCACGACTATATACTGTGTATGGGAGCTATGAAACTATATTTTTCCACCAAAGTCGTTACGGTTTTGGGAGACTGCTGTCTTATATGATTCGAGTTGTACAGTGGTACCTCCATAAAGCGGACAGTCACGGGACCACAAGTTTTGTCCGTTATTCGGAGGTGTCCATTATTGGGGAGGGCAACCTTGTTATAAAAAAAATTGTAAAATGTCCTAGGTGCCTCCTCAAAGTGTCCTCCATCCGCAGTACTTTGAGTACAAATTGGAATAGCAGTTACGAATTTATGAAAAAGATTCCCCT
>JAQGBW010003011.1:0-17618 GCA_034698625.1 Julus scanicus
TTGCATTTTGGTGTCACCCCTTGTGATGGTGTCACCCGGTGCGATCCGCACCCCCCGCACCCCCCTAGTGCCGCCACTGGGTCACAATAGACTACTATTATGTGTTTCAAATTGTTTATTTTATTTATTGTTTAATTTTGTTACATTGTTCATCATGTCATTTGCAAATCAAGTACATGCAGCTGGCAATGAACCCTCATAAGTATTACAAATCAGCTTCAAGAAATTGGTTTGGGCCATTATCTCATTGGCATCATTATACACCTGTAAAAGATGGAAAATGGAACTGTAAGTACAGTTTAAACAAACATTTTTTAATATATTGCATTTAAATAAATCTCAATGACCATGTCAGTTTCTTTTTAATGTTTTGTAAATTTATTCTTTTCAAATATTTTTCTAAAATACCTACATTTAGAGAACCGTTTTGTGAAATGTCAAGTAAAAACATTCATCTTACCTCATTAAGGATAATCCATGGCATCCAGCTAGCAGGAGGGTTTAGCGTTTCAGTAATGATTCCATTAGCTTCAAGCAATTGACTTCCAAATTCAGAGTTTGCGCATGCATAGATCTCTTCCCAATTCAAGCTGTACTGATTTGCACACTACAACAAAAAAAGGTAAGCACACTTTGTTACAAAAGTTATAAATATAGACCAAATCAAAAAGTTCTTAAACTGCTTCTAAACTACTATTAAACAAAATTTATGCTGCTGTTTGCCATTAATACGTTTTCTGGACAACTGGATATAAAGTGAATTATTGTATGTAGTATCTTTGGTTGTGCCATCATTGAATGCTCTTAGTGAATTTATTCACTAAAATAATGTTAAAAATTCTGTGAAATGGAAAAACTGCTTGAATTTGTGCTTCTCTCTTCAAACCAATTTTTCTTTCTGAGAAGTAGCTTCGTGTTTTCTATTGCGATCCGTCAACTAAACCATTTTATCTAAGAAAACGAATTAGTTGCACTGTACATTACTTTTTACGCTCCATTGCGATTTAAAATCTCTTTCAAATCTACTAACAATCTAAGCTATCTATCAAGGTTCTTTTTTTATTAAAGTGGTTGTAATAAAACTGCTCCTTGCTCAACAGTTATATGTAAAGACAGCCAATTAAGATGGAAACTTAAAGCTATGATCACAAAAACGCACTATCTGCATATTACACTATGTTATGAATACTTTGTTATTACAAACACTCGTTTATGCAAATATATTTTAAATCAAGTGCTTATTTTCATCAAATTCTATTTCAATAGTATCACTTTGCACTACCTTTTATGTAAACAAGTGTCTCCAGATACAATTTTGAATTTTGCATTGTTTCTCATTGATGATTTATATGAGAAATTTACATTCTATGCAGAAATTTTGGAAAATACTATCAAAATTGATGCCTTATTTGATATTAATATTGTAATTTTCAAAGAATTAATATCATTTGACGAGAAAATTTAGTTTACATCCCCTCTACTTGATGTTAACTATTTAAGTTTGTTTGAGGTTATCTATTAGCAAGTAACTTTGCTGAGCTCTAGAAATTGCCACCTGCCACAGACGTCATCACAATATTCTGCTTAGGTGCATTTGTTGTATAACCCAAAGTTAATTTTTCATTCTTACCGATTCACTAGCTTCTACTGGGTCTTCTGCTGACATTGAACAGCTGATGAATGGCACGTTATCAGTATAGACAGGATAATAGTTCAAGGCACATGACTAAAAGATATTAGTGTTTGGAAATTAATTCATAACTTTCATGCATACATCAATATACTGTATAATGGTGCATGTGTAATGGAATGACTCCTTTTAATTTTTAAATATCTCACGTGAATTTTATTGCCGTAACACTCGTTTGGTCCGTGTTGACACGTAAAATCATAGCCTGTTCCATTTATGGTAAACTGTTACAAATAGGATTGAGCACATGCTTATATTGGAAAAACTTTGCTGTTGCACAATAGTCAAAAGTACTACACTTAAAGAATGAAGACTTACATTGGCGAATCCAAATGGCACAAATGTAACGGTGAAGATTTCTGCTACTGCATTATATGCTGGCCAAAGTTGGTTAGCGATGAAATTTTTACTGTCTGGGCATAGGCTCTCGTAGTAGACAGACACTGCTACTGGGTCAGCAGCCTTAGTCACTGTCACCTAGAAAAAGAATACATGAAGAACATGTTTATTCAATTCAATGCAGTACCTTACAGTCAGCAAATCAACAATAAAATGGGTCTCCAAATATGAATAACAATCACAAATGTTAAATATGTATTCTGTGGCTTCCAAATTAAAATTGTATTGTATAACTTAGACAACTGTTATATCCATTTCATAAATTGCTAAGAGTGTTTACTTCAAAAATATTTAATTCATTAACAAGAACAGTAGGTACTTGCTTATTATCTTAGACTACCTTAACAGACTGCTCACATCTTAGACTAACCTTACCTAACCTTGCATTATGATAGGTTAGGTTAGGATTAGAGCAGCCGGTTAAGGTAGTTTAAGATAATACGTAAGTACTAAACAGTATTTCACTAAGAAATGTTTACTCTTGTTTAGTTATAGTTTTAAAAATATGTAAATTTTACAAGTTAACTAGTAAAAAAGTTTGAAGTAAATATCCAGTAAATCGGATATTCATGTACAGTGGAACCTCGGTTTACGAACTTAATCCGTTCCTTGACCCTGTTCATGAGCCGAAAAGTTTGTAATCCGTGTCAATGTTTTCCATTGCAATTAATGCAAATTCACATAATGCGTTCTTTGTCCTAGAAAAGCAAATTCTTTACATGTTATGGCTTAATGTGTGGAAATAATACATATTGTGGCATGCGGAGGGTAAGATAGCATAGAGAAATCCAAGCACGAGTCGATTTTGCCGCTTTGCGGCAAAGCAAAGTCCATGCACGTAGCATCAGCAGCTCCTGCTGCAGCAATGAAGTTTTGCGGTGACGCATTTGACACGGTCGCGTAGCTTTCACTGTAGATTGCAAAGCTTGGCACAGGGGAAGTAATTATTGGATTTGCAGCCACGTTAATATTAAGGCTAATCAGTTGTACTCTGAAGGGTGTATCAGAAACTTTTCTAATAAATCCACTACTCTGAACTTGCTGCAAATTCTCCTTTTCTTTCAGTCTAACTGCTCTTCGACTCGCCTCCATTATGGAGGTTCGAATTTTGAAACCAACCTCTTCTTTTGGAGTAGAAAAAAGCCTCTATTAGAGAGGTTTGAAAATTTAGAGTTTTTGATAACAAAAAGGTTCTCAGGTAGCCTACCTCCTACACACCAATGTGAAACTAGCTGAACTGGAAGTTGAGTTTACTCCCTTGACTCTTAATCCTAGAAGTTGGTTGTAGATCTTCTCCAAAGACATAATGTAGTCCACTAAAGGTATTTACAAGTTTAAAACAGGTATTTTATTCATAATAATTGAACATTAAAACTTGGTACACAAAGTACATGAAAAAAGGCCTATGACATATAACGTGCCACAGGTTCGAGAGCCTGAGCTAGTCTTAGGTCTCAGCACAAATTCCCCCCTATATAGCCCAGGTCCTATACATGGGCAATTGGGCTGGAAGAATCCAATCGTGCCTAAAGTAAACATTATCTGCTGCCCCCGAGTTGCTCTCTGGGTAGGCAAGGAGGAGCACATTGCCATTTCACTAAATAAAGTAAACATCCCATGGTTTGTTTACCTAAAAGGGTGGGAGGTAAAACCCCTTGTGTAAAAAAAATCTCTAAATTCATTCTAAATCCCTGACAAATATTATAGCCCTACGCTCCTGACCCTATGCTTTAGAATGACCCCTAACACAAATGTGTTCGCCTTATTCCCCCCCCCAATAGTAGCAACAAGAACTTGTACTACTATTTCCAACAACGAGGTGAAATACACCAAGAGTAATGTCCACAGATTGAACAAAGCACTTTTTGAAAAATAGATAACCTAGGCCCTTATACAAGTGAAAGTATGATGTATGAAATTGGAAAATAGCGATATACAAAGATGACAATGATAACCATGGTAATAATAAACCGAATGGCAAGAAGTAAGAAAACATGTTTACATGAATCAACATGACTGCAATGACATCCTCTGTGAGTGGAGTAATTTTACAAGATGGTTTTAACGTAGCAAGGGATTTTCTTCTGCTGGGCGGAATTGGGAAAGCTCCGTCCCAATGAAAACAAAGTTCGTGGCTGGTATTCTTTGTAGCACACCAAAAACAGCACTCCTTTCCACCACAAGGTCGTGGAAATTTTTGAAACTTTTTTCAAGGCATAGTAATCCCTACCACGATAAACTGGGAAAACATATGCTTTACGAGGAGGGACATTTATCAGAAGGTTGTATTGGACCTAGTGATTTCACAAAGCCACAGGATCATTAAGGGTGGCTGGACTTAGTTGCATGAGCACCTGATGAAGGACAAACTGTCCCTAATGCGGTTGCTGTAGGATGCCCAATGAGATCGAATAGGCAATGATGGAGGGGATGTTGCAATACTTGGGGTGGTTAACGACTGTTCGTTGAAAAACAGCTCCCATCAAACGTTTCTTTGAAATATGGCTTCCAACTTGAGAAACACCTGAAATGCACTCCCCGGAAGTCAAACTTTGTAACGTAGAAGTTGTTAAAGGTTGAAGCGGAGCTAAATTTGAAAGTGTTCCCGAAAGGTTTGTAGACTGGCAAACTGCATCCTATGGTGTATTATGAAACTCAAAAATATCTGGAGAACTGTCCTTTCGCTTTATGTTTTCATATTGCATAGCTTGAGTAAGGTAGGCATCCAATGAAGATTCGAAATCTGGAACTGGGCTTTTAACAATTGGTCATTTGTGTTCCTGCTGACAACCTGGAAGTAAGTTTAGCCTCACAAAGTTAATAAATGCATGGTAACTTTGATGAATTTCCTGAAGATGTTTTCTAAGCTGAAAAACTCTGTTTCACATACTGCAGCCTTTGTTTCTGCTAGTTTTTGCCTTTCTTGCTCATAGTGGTATTTACTTTAAAAAAATCCAGCATCCGTTGTTGCTTTGTTGAGGGCCCGGAAAAAACTATCACTCGAGATGTCTAAATCAGCCTCTGGATTTAAGGCCGTAGATCTGGAAAGGGCTTTTGACGGTGCCGACCACATAGATCTGGTGATGTCCACTAAACCAACGAGATGAGGTATTAGTTGTGCTGGTGAATCAAATGGGATCACCAGTTCAGGGTTGTGTATCAGGTCATCATCAGGATTGTTAGGTAACTGCCATCCAGGATTGTCTCTTTGAAGTTTCAACCTTGCTCTGCGATCCATGGCTGCAGAACTGTTTTCCGTTGGATTGTTGAACCAGCTTTCGTTTATAAGTCTAAGCCAAAGACTGTCAAAGTTATCAAAATGGTTAACCAACTCCACTTGAAATGATGTCATTTTGATAGGTGACGCCCGTGAAACGGGTTCAGCAAAACTGGAATCCAAGGTATTTTCTTGGATACTCGCGCTTCTAGAAACCCTTGAAATAGGTTCAAATGAACTTGTAGATGCTTGTGGCTCATCGTCCATTAAAATTTGAATAATTGTAGGATTTTAGGGACCATTTGTTTAATAAGGAGTAGTCACTTGACCGAAGAAGATTTAATTATTGAATTTTAACAGCTTAGTGACGGTCAAACGTCTTTAACAGAATGGAAATTGGAATTATTTATGGCCCCTAATGCAACAGCCTTTATTCCCACCCTTCTATCTAGAAGAGAATGTGATACAAAATGCCACTATACTGGGAATAATTCTATGAACACAATCAAGTAATTATTATATCATATGGCACCGTGTTGTCACTTTTGTCCAAACCTTTGGGCTAAATGTGTGAATGTTGTTCATTTTTTTTTTCTTAAATAAATTAAAGCTTGCACATCTATGATAAAAACGTGCAAAATATCTCATGGGACTCAATTTCTTGTTAGGAAATTGAAAATTTAGTAATGTTAATACTTTTAAAATGCAAAAAAGATTTAAATAATGACACCTAGTTGAGGAACAGTTTATGTAGGTCGGCTAAAAATTATGGAATAGGGTACAAGTTCTTAAATTAGTATTAATTTTCGCCTATCAGACCTAATTACATACTCTATTTATAACAACTTCTCATCACTTTAAACAGAAATATTAGAATTTGGAAGCAAAATTTGGGAATAAAATGTTTAAAGTTCACATGCTAAACAAAGTCAAGGAAAACACATACAGCTGTGGTAACTTGGAATATATTATACTGGACCATTATGTCTTGCAGAAAATTAAAAATTATCTGCGTTAGTTCATCAATCTGTTTCCTCGTTGCCGATATACCAGCACACTGAACTTAAATTTCTTAAGACTCCATCTGACCTAAGCAAGTCCAAATGGATTCAAAAAGACATCACATTAAGTCTGAAAATAAATCGTCGATGTCTCATTTTCATTCAAACTATTGCACTCCTCCGTGCAAGGATTAACATCCACAACTTCTACCTGGTGAATGTATAAAGTTGGTAGATCTTAACAATAAATATAATTATCCTTATTAACAAAAATACATTTGAAAATACAGCACTTCAGAGGAATAGAAAGGCTCGATAGGAGATCCTCCTTGGTCGGCAGCACCACGAAAATAATTGATTGCAATTCGTCATAGGGGTCAACAGAAGTCACTGGAACAGCAGATAATGCATGAAAAATAGCGCCAGCAACATGAACATAGAGAAGTCAAAAATCGGTGACTGACAGTAGATTTCGGCAAAGACTCCTCGGAGTTTTTACAATGCTGCTGGTTCGTTTGGCTTATCAGAATGCTGCTGTCAATAAAGAAAATAAGTTAAATGAGGCTATTTAGACCCCCTTACAAAACAACCAACACATTTGGCATATATATATACTATAACCCTGTGGGTTTATATATCTATTTTCAGGGTAATCAGCATGATGATGAAAATTCAAATGATGCATCATCGATCAATGCCAGCAGTGATCATAGTTGTTCATTTTCATCATCTTCCGACTGCAAAGTTTTGCTGCACATGGTACAATAAAGTAGTGTACTGGATGCCCAGATGGCGTATGCCTGAGGGCATTTGGGAACGGGACAGGGTCACATTGTATTTTTGAGGGTTGAGCCCCGCCCTTTTGGTAATCTGCTTAGAAAGTAAGGCCATGCCATATTTCTCAGGATTAGACCCTGCCACTTTTACATAGTATAGAAGGCAAAGCCACGCTGTATTTTACTGGATTAGTCCTATCTTTATGGCTATGGTGCATGGGAGGAGCCATGCCATATATTTGTGTTTTTCCCCTCATATTGATGGTGCACAGCACAACAACATTATTTTTTACGATAACGTCATTATCATCATTACTAATATTTGCCGCAATATTTAAATTTAAAGACGACTTAAAACCGTATTGCCAAGTCAATAAAAAACAGCTGCAGCGGCCTCTGATTAAAAAAGTCTAAAGGAACAGGCCGGGATTGAACCGAGACCAGTGGCTTGAAAAGCCAGCATGCTACCTCGTAGCCATTTGGTTTCAGTTGAATAGTGGGTAAAATGAAGACCGTAAATAATTAGGGATAGCTTAGGGCCTTTTAAAATATTGCATGGAAAAATACAGATCACAAATAGGGGTCATTAAAAAAATAAAAATAGATGTTGTTAGGTTTTTTGCATAGACAGACAGGGGATATTTATAGATAAAATCTACCTTTGATATTTGTAATGGCTGTCATGTAGAAAGGAAGGGGCCATTTAGATGATAAAATCTGAAGTTTGGGTTATTTAGGTCCTTACATGTAGACAGGCAGGGACCACTTATGTGGAGATTTCAGACTGAAAGTCAGGGGGCTCATGTTGAAAGCCCCAATTCAAAAATGTGTGCATTGTTTCAGTACATCTTGAGCTTTAAAGAAGCCAAGTTCTACAGCAGTTCATCTCAGGAAGAATTGGATAAGTTATTAAGTTGTGTGTGTGAGCATACTGTTTTAAAAAATGAAAGAAACAAGTCAACAACAACCAGGTAAGAACAGTTTTTTATTATTGTATGCAGAATTTAATTTTAAATAAACCATAAGAATTTGTTTAGAATCTAATTCTTGCATAAAGAACAAACAAACAAACAAACAAAAATGCAGTTATGTACATAAAGTAGGGACAAGAACACTTATAAATAAATAAAAACATTATTAATGTTATAGACTTTTACCCATGTTATGTACATTTTTGCCACCGAGACCCAGCCTTTTTTAGGGAAAAAGTGTGACCACGTTGTTTTTAGGCCACGCTCACTTTGAAAAAATGGCGATCATTTGATTTTGTACGTGTTCCACCCTTATGTTAAAAAACAAGATGGCGGCTCCCAAAAATACCGTTACAAGCCTGTTAAGGCTTATTTGATGGCATTTTTAAAGTGTGTTCATCTCAAGGTGGCTTTAACCTCCTATTTATCCCCTGGTGTTATTATGTGTGAGAAAAGTTTAAGGCCTATTCACTGCAACCTACTTTAATTTTAGCAGGTAAAGGATATTAGGTTTCAAAAGACCTATTGTTTAACCCCCTGCACGCACAGTCTTCTTCCAGAGGTTCCTTGGGCTGATCCTTCGGCTTGCTCTTCCTGGCCTGCTGCCGTTTGACTTTGCGGTTGGCGTGTCGCCATTTCCGCAAAATGTACCCGTGGGCACTTCCGTGCTGATCGCCGTAACACCAACATTCGGCCGTTCTGATGGCCCCTTCTGGATTGCGTTCCCCGTCTTCCATTTTGTACGGTAGCGGAGCGGGTTCCTCGCCCTCCATGGGGACCTCGGCGGCTGCGGTGCAGGCGGCAGCGGGCTGACTTGTACTTCCTTGGGGAGGGGGGAGTTTCAGCGACCATCATCGCTTCGGGGCATTCCTCGAAATATGATGAGTCCTCACTGGCGTCCTCAGACGTTTCGGACACGGTGGATAAGGGCTCGCAAGATTGGCCCTTGTCGCTGTTCTCCCTTGGTGGTGCCATGTTCTCTGCCACTTGGATGGATGCTACTTGGCTGGTGAGTCCCTCCACGTCGTTCTCAGCTTGGGGTGCCTCCTTGATGGCCCTCTGGTTTCCCTGGGGTCCGAGTACCGCGGCCACCGCCTGGGCGGTTCGTTGAGGGGCCTCTTCCATCCACTCGGTGAGACATTCCATTCGAGCTTCAATGGCACTGAGTCTGCGGGGCTCTCTTCCACCTCACAAATAAGGGCTCTGAGACCGAACCCTGATAAGGGCCTCCCGGTCTCGTGCACATGTAAACGCATTATTTCGCGAAGTAAGTCTTCGTGATCTTGTAGATTTTTCTGATGCAGGTATTTGGCTCTGCCCAACTGCACTCCCACATTAAACACCTGCATTAGGAGACCGTCAATCCTTGTTTTCCGGGGCTGGGGTCTCCTCGTCGGCGCTGGCTCCCCGGGGCACGATATTAAAGAACCCGAGATCAGCCTCGCAACCGTGGATAAGTCCCCCGTGCGCACTGGGGGGAGATTGTAACCCGCCGACTACGCGGGTGGGATCATTTATGTACTGACCCCTGCCGTGTCCTCGCGTAGGCCTAACTTCCATAGTGTTAGGCCTTGCGGCCTTACCTGGCTCGTGTCTGTCCATTGACACATTCCAAGACATGGACGGTTATCCAGGAAGGCACTCTATATTATCCTTTGATTCTGCTGTGTCACCACCGCCGCGAAATAATGGCGCGTTTTTCTTCCCGACGCGTTACGAGGGACGACGCGCTTGTCATCCATGGCTTCGTTCGAGACAATGGTTTTCAAGATGGCGTCATTAGACTTGCACTTTTGCGCCCTCTCGCATTTTCCACTTAGGAGGTGAAACTCCGCGCGCCTTTTAGCGGCCATAGCGCGTAAGGCGCTTTTGTTTAGGCCAGCCTGCCTTTGTTCTCGCGAATTAAACTTACACGACTTCGGTATAGAGTGCTGGACCTCATGGTGTTGATATGGGCGTCCCGCTTTCCCGGCCATCCTTTTCAAGGTGAGTTTTCGAAAATACTTTCGAGCTTTATAACTTCTTGACTGCACTCTTGACTCCTCTCCAATATTCTCTACCATCAGCATGTTTACATGGGCCTCAAAGCTCTGGGCCTTATCGCTAGGATCTACTTCCATTTCGCTAACATTAGAATCCATTGTCTGTGCTATGTTTTGGGACTTGAAGCTAGGATAACCTCTTATGCCGACTGATTTATCGAAACTGTTTATTTCCATTCTATTTTGGTTCATTTCTGAGAAAATCGGCGAAGCTAATTTAATGAGATGAGGGAGCTGAACTATCGTCTTTCCCCTTGGGCGGTGACCTCCACCCACGGTCTGACCCTTCTATAACCGATATATTCAGTAAGGAGGTGCTCGATGGGTTGGACATCGCCATTATTATAGAAAAGTGGCTTGAAGATGTCGGGGTACCTGGGTGCCCAATCCAGGGGTAGACTATTTTGTTCAAAGCTCCTAGCAGCCGTGATTACTTTAAACACGGTGGTTTTAAACTTGCTTGCTCCCAAACGGCTTAACTGGTTTATTCCTCCATATGAGCAAAATGAACCAGGGCCAGTTTGTTGCAAGCATAGGAGCGCTCATCTTTGTCATTAATCCCTTGATGCACTACATAGTGGTAAGCCAGATTGGCTATGAAAAGGAATTCCTTGGTAGTGTGCGCTTGGACGCACTTTGAAATTTAGAGGGACAAGTTTTCTGTCAGAAGAGAATTAAATCTGGCGGGCCTTCTGATTTCCCTTCCAGATCGCGACACACCCACGACGTCCTGGGATTTCTCCTCAACCACAGACGGTGGGGTAATTTTGGTAATTGTTGTAAGAAGGGGCGTGGCGTTTTCGCATTTTTGCTCACCTGGCATAGGGAGCAACGCCTCCTCGTTGTTCTCACTGATGCTTAGACTTTGTCTTTTTCTAGCTTTGGACACGTCAGCACCGGGAACGTCTATGAACGGCCTATCGGACTGGGAAACGTCCTCGTCCTCGTCAGCAGTGGGAGCGTCTGAATCTTGATCACTTGACACGTCACCTGGGTAAGTATCATGATAATTTGTACTAACCGTCTTTGCAGGCTGTCCTCTCTTGTTGCGTTTTAGCAAAGGGATGTCCGGAGTTGCATCCAGGGTCTCACTTGTTGGGAACTTCCTCAGCTTACTCTCGTTGAAGGTTCCTAGAACGAAATCATTTGCAAAGTCCCCTATTTTGTAGGAGTTAGGGCTCTATACTTGGCGTGCCGTGGACGGTCTATCGCGACAGAGGGCGAGTTTGGCAGAGAAATGTTTGTCCTTGGCACTTTGGACATGTGTTTTCAACAACACCTTGTCACCCTCTTCAAATTTCCCCCCACAACACCCTCATTGTGTTGACGTCTGCGGTCGTCCTGCGCTAGTTCTATATTGCTCTGGGCCTCCAGTAGCACTGCTGACAGTTCTTTCAACCATTCAGTCAGACTGGTGCTGTTGAATTTAGCGTCATGGCACAGCGCGCTAAATTTCAGAAAGTTGTCGCTGGGGGACCTGCCAATACGGCCGAACTCCAAGAAGAATGGGGAATGTCCTATTGTGGAGTTGACCCCGGTATTCATGGCCCACCGGATGGCAGGCAGATATAAGTCCCATTTTGTGTGGTTACCCAACACCGCGATTGCAAGCTTTGCCCGTAGGTCACGGTGTCTACGCTCAATGGGGTTCGCTTGGGGGTGATAACTCGCCACCCTTTGAATTTCGAATCCCATGGCAGTTGCAGTTTCTTGCAGCACCCCCGATATGAATTGGGGCCCGTTGTCACACCGGACAATTTTGGGCTTCCCATAATGCAGGCAAATTTCACTAATTAAAATGGTCACTAGAGTTTCGGCCCGAGTATCTGCTACTGGAAACAATTCCACGTAGCCCATTGTGACGTCACTAACGGAAAAGATACTGGTGTTCCCTTGATCAGTGACAGGTAAAGGTCCCACTGAGTCAACACTTAGTACCTCAAACCTTGGTGGAACCGGCGGGCTCGTATACACGGCCGCTATGCTGACTGGATCAGGCTTATATCGGGCGCAAGCCAGGCATTTCGAAACATATGAAGTAACGGACTTTTTCATACCGGCCCAGAAGTACTTCCCCAAAATTCTCTGGCAAGTTCCTTGCACTCCTTGGTGTCCGGCCTCATTCGTTGAATGGTTCCACGAGATCACCCTCTTTTGAAGCCCCCTAGGAATGACCAATCTTGTTTTATCAGGCTCGATAAATTCAAGATGCCTATACAAGATGTCATCTAGGACGACAAACCTGCGCATAAGATAAGTATGCGCGTCCGCTGAGTCCTTAGTGTCCACAGAATCCAAGGTGTTAACTATCCCACTAACGACCGGGTCATCCATCTGGAATTGTCGAAATTCTTCCTTAGTGATGGGTTCCTTGTCTGCGAGGAAATGGTGGATCAGGTCAACAGGTTCTGAATCCTTCCCCGCGGGTCCCGACATAAGGTCGGCAAGCACGTTCAACTTGCCGGGGATGTATTCGACCTCAAATACATAATTTTGGATGCCGAGCGGCCATTGAGCCAATCGACCTTGGGGATTGTTCAACGTTATCAACCACCTCAAAGGCCGATGATCAGTATGGACGACAAATGGCATCCCTTCGATATACCCCCTAAATTTCTCAATGGCCCATATTACCACTAATGCCTCCCTTTCGGTGGTCGAGTAATTTCGTTGGGCCTGATTAAATAATTTGGAGGCGTACTCGATTACTTGATACGGGGCCTCATTCCCCTGCACCAACACGGCCCCCATGGCGTCTCCACTCGCATCGGTGAAGAGTCGGAAGCCTTTTGAAAAGTCCGGCTGAGCCAATATGGGAGCCTCGCACAATTTCTTCTTTAATAACTCGAAGGCGGTGCAGCAATTTTCGTCGAAATTGTAAACTACGTTCTTTTTTAACAGGGCGTACAATGGGGCTGCAATATGGAAGAGTTGGGGGATGAACTTCCCAAGCCATCGACAAGCTTCGACGAAGGACTTCAATTCAGTCACGTTCCTCGGATTGCTCAAGTCAAGTAGGGCCTCAACCTTTTCTCTGTTGGGGCTAATCCCCTCCTCCAAAATGTGATGCCTAAGGAAATTGACGTTGTTGCAGAAAAAGTGGCATTTCCGTCGCTTCAAGCCAAAATTGCGTCGTGTAATCAACCCTAATATCTTGTCTAAATCTTTCGGATATTTTCACACCTTTCCGCTGCCGAGATCAGATCATCCTGATAGACTCGGTGAATGACGTCCCCCAATTCGGACATCATTCCTTTCACCACGCGTTGTCAATGTGCCGCAGTATTGCGCGCTCCCATGGGCATGCGAGTATATGCCATGGTTCCGAACGGCGTGACAGTGGCAAACAATTTCTGACAATGTTCAACAATTGGAACCTGCCAGTAACAATTGGTCAGGTCCATTGTGGACATGAATGGTTTCCCCTTGATTTCCGCAAGGATGCTATCCATCCTGGGAATGGGGTAATTGTCTGGTACGGAAAATGGTTCAGGGCCCTGAAGTCCGTTATCAGACGCATTTCCGTACTGGTGTCGTTCTTTGGAACGAGGAATGACGGTGCTGCCCACTCGGAAGTTACAGGGGTGAGATAGTCCTTTTGTATTATCATGGCTATTCTCTCCTTCATCTGTTCTTTACGCTTTGGTGAGTAGTTGTACAGACGTACAAAGCACGGTTTAGCCTCAGGAAATAGTTGAATAACTTGAGGTGTTACCTTCGCTGGCCCCGTAGGCTCTTGGAAGACCTTTTTGTGCTTGATTAGCAACAAATTCACAGAACGTTGTTGATCAGGGTTCAAGTGTACCCCTTCATCGGGCCGGAGGACGATGGCGTCCTCTTCAATTTCCTCGATCTTCCGCGGATAATTCTCTCTAATCCCCTCCACTACAGGTTTTGCCTCTATCTTGTTGATGGCGATACCATTTAGTTCGTCACTAAACTTTCACTTCTGGGTTCCAAAATCAATCACGGTTTTAGCCCGATGTAGAAAGTCGTTGCCTAAGATGAGTTCAAGGTCCTTGTAGGATGGGATAAACATGACGGGGATGGTGAATTCTCTGCCTCGTATGGTCACAGTAATTGGAGCATGGTAAGTAACGGTTTCACGTCCCTTAGTCGGCCGTTAAAATGTTTCTTTTCTCTTTAGTGAAACTAACCTTTCTCTTGACGAGCTGGTGGTACAGGCCCTTTCCTCCTAAAGAAGTGTTGGCCCCTCCATCCAGTAGGCCCGTGATTTTGACGCCGCCCGCTTCCACGCTAACGTGCCACATCTTAATATACAGCTTTTGGGAGAATTCAGTCGTCACCGATTTGTTCGCTGGTTGTTTAGATGCAACTTCAAGCGAGTTGGTCCTCACAGGTTCGGTATTAGCCTTAATGTTCGACTGTACCGCGAGACCGCACTTTTTGTCGCAAGTGTACTTGGTGCGTCCGACTTGTCTGCAAACGTAACAATGGGACGGGGCTTCATTAGGCTTCCGGTCGTTGCTTACGCTCCCAGTGTTAGCCTTCTTGGGAATTTCCCCTCCTGCCACTTTTGGTACTTCGGTTGGTTTGGTCATGTTCCTGCGAGGTAGCCTACGCGCCCGCCGAGTCCCCTCATTGGTTGGCTCGAGCATAGTGGTGGTGGTTTTGTTTTTGTTGGAGGATTCGGGGTTAGGGGCAGCAATGATGAGCGCCTACACACTGTCCTGAGACGGACTCCCTTGAGTGACGGAACAAATAGAACGTATAAATGGGATTGGGGTAACAACTGCTCAATCCTTAGCTAGCAAATAGGAGAAAATAATCTAGTTAACACACTTCCATGATGAAATAACAGACGAATAACTAATTCAACTTCTTCCAAGGACCAAGAGAACGGGGCCTGTGAGAAACTCAGGAGATAGAGAACTAAGCAATTCCTCAACCTCGACTGAAAGTACCCAAAAATGCCTTTTTTCTGTTAACTGGTCGTGTAAGAAACTGTTGGCTCGGCCCTCCTAGATCAGGAAAGGGGAGCAACGAAACAGTAAAGAAGTAAGGGTTATCCGTGGCCAAAAAATTGAATATTATTGGTAGTGATACCAAACATCAGCTTCACCTAAATTCTTCTAATTTAGGTGCCCCACGTTGGGCGCCAATTGAAAGAATCCGTTATTTAGGGTTCAAGATGACCCCTCGTAACGGCAAGCACCCCACCTAAAAGCCTTGGTGGTTTGCTTGTGTACTGCACTGGACTATTGCTAGCCTAGTATCTCCAGTCCCTAAATTCAGGACACCGTTAACCCCCTTTTAAAACTGGTAACGATGCAACCGGGGTTCCTCAGTGCGGATCTAACCTGGAGATCCACCCTGCCCAAGCCCAGATTCACCCGTCTAGCTAAGCCCTTATTCCCAAGTAAAATAGCCTACCCCTTAAATCACGTGCGCGGATGAGCCTCACTCTAACGTACGCGGCAACACGAGCTTTAGGCAATGCTGCAAACACTTGAAATAATTGATTAGTCCTACCTTACCTGTTATGGGCTCCGAGACGCGGTGATTCCTGAAGGATGTCAGAAAGAGGTCTAGGATCTCCTTAAATTCCTCCCTCTCTGGCCGCTTAAGGACCACAGCTCTTTCTTTTTCCAACTTCGAAGTCACCCAGCCTCAATCTGAATACTCCGAAGATTGGTTCCTTTTCTCGCACCTTGCTGAAGATCTAGAAGATGTTTGAAAACAAATTACCCGGCCACTATCTCCTTCCACCCCAGGCACATGCACGCCTCTAACTGAGTTGTTGGGCTCCGTGGATACCAGGAGCCTCTGCTAAGTTCACCCTTGATACAATAAATTCAACACAACTGTTCCAGTAGGAAACGATTTGCTTTAATAAGCCAAATGATAGGAAAGAGATACAAAACAAAAAGGCATGGGCCCCAAGTTTAATTGACTTGGGCGGCTGAGTTCCCTGAGGCTAATCAAGGAATTAAAGACGATGAACACCTCAGTAAACTCTTCACATTAATAACAAAATTTAAATAACACTAGCGCAATAATAGGCATAAAAAACAATGACCACATGCAAATCGAGTGATAAAAACGACGTTGGTGATGGACATGAATCAGATTGATTCGAGTCACAGACATGCGAAAGTTATAAGATCTAGTAAGGGGCACATAAAACTCAACCAACGCTGGGAAAATGAGAATTAAACTTCCACCCAGGTCACCACCTACAATTACAGAATTTTCCTCTAAGGAAACGGCCTTACTTATTCAACGCAGAGGGTTATAAACCCCTTTAGTTTCAGTCAGAGAAGTTTCACTCTGACGTGCGATAAGGAATCAACACCAGATCGGTGGATTACAAGAGAGGCAGAAATGCAACTCCCTAGACGTCAGTGGAGAGCCCACAAGACTTTAAGAAACTCAAATTATCAACTACAATATTTCATTTTCTATGTTTTTAGGTACTCACGTGAATCAAAGATCCCAAACGTTCCTGGTTGAAGCTGCGGGAAGATCCGTTTTTCGGACTGAGTCTCACCTTTATATCCCTATAAAGAGAAACAAAAGGCGGACCCAGTCCTACTCCCTTAGGTAATTAATTCTTTTCTTTTTCTTTGATCAGTAGGGGATGGACGGACTGTCCAATCTATCTTTCTGGACAGTGCTGGGGTGACCTGGTTTCGTGGAGACAGTGTGGCGTCTCTTACATCCCACCTGAGTAACGAGACACTGGGGCAGGGTTAGGGCCTCTTTGGCGGTGTCTAGTGTGGTAGCCACTTTGGCTTCTTCCAGTTCTTCAGGTGATTCCTGGTTCCATCTCGTCTGGGACTGACCCCTCTGGGACTGACCCCTCTGACGATGTCCCTGAGGCGTGGTGTCTTCCCCTCCTGGATTAGGCACTGACCCAGGTGGGTTCCAACCATCAGCACAGCAGGGACGTCCCCGGGGTCATGGTGTCCTTGGCAGCCTAACCCTCTCAACACTTCTAAGCAAAAGTGCAACTTCTTGGATTTTGGGAGGATTTCCATCCCCAAGATCTCCTCCCCCACACATACGTTCCCGATTCATCACGTTCACAAACGTTGGCAAAGTTTTCCAACAAAAAAAACAATACCGAACATAGAGATACCTTTTTCAAAAAAATGCTTCGTCCGACATCCAACATTGCACAACTTCATCATGATCACAAAAACGCAACTTGAAACATAACATTACGGATTTATTGTTACACTAAAATTGGCAACATCATAAGGCAGTAAAGCTTCCGTGCAACATAGTGAAGCTTCCGTGCATCACAGTAAAGCCATAACAGACCTATAACGAATTATGGTCACGATGGACGATCGCCGCCATGTTGGGAGGTCGCATTCGATATTGTGCTAGGTAAATGTATGCATTCTTGCAACCTTTAAATAGTCGCTATTTTATTTTGTATTTTGTTCCGCAAGTCTCCGCGCCTATTTTTGACTTTCTAATGATATTTCCCAATGTCTAAAACCCTGAAATCGGCGTTTAAAGAATATTTGATACATTTACCTAAAACGAATTA
>JAQGBW010003012.1:0-17614 GCA_034698625.1 Julus scanicus
TTTTTCTATGGTAAAAATGCAAATTTTCTTTGGTAAAAACGCAATTTTGCTATGGTAAAAACAAGGACCATATATTCCTCCTCCTTCCCCCCCTTCCCTTCCTCAAATGTGATGACATATTTGGCCTTGCCCATCTCCCTTTCTGTATGGCCCGGCCCTGGCTCTCGGCGCCCCTGGTCGTACCCAATTTCAGGAGAATGCTCCTACGTCAGTCAGTAGCGACTTGGACATCATTGTTAGATTGAATTTTAACTACCGTATTTTACGGACTATAAGACGCACTATTTTCTTCAAAAAATTGCCTCCAAAATCAGGTGCGTCTTATACTACTTTTTTTTTTTTTTTTTTAAATTGCTTAAAAATTAAGGTGCGTCTTATAGTCCGTAAAATCCGGTAAATCAGAAGAATCGCCAGGTAGGCTACTCCATCGTCTTGCAAAAAAAAGGACCAATAGTAAGCATCCGTCTTGGCGTGAAGCTCTGTCAAAGGATTTGAGGGATTATGTCTACTCCTAGAGTGGTTGTCAGGCGTTAATTTATGGGAAACAAGATGTGAATTAAGAGAGAGATTAAGAGAGATCACAACCATATTCTTTTCAATGGGTTAGGCTTGCAAAGATACTAGCTGAATGAGGGAGGTTTGGGTGGGGGTGAGAATTGTTTTGGGTGGCTCGGTGGATCAGCAAGGGCATTCGATTGTCGTTTTTCACTTTGAAATGGTAGATTTTAAAAAGATTAATATACAAGTTTGAAAAATGTCCGTTATTTTGCACACGCTGCCAGAAAGTGGCAGCATAAGATAGGCAAGTTGTGAGTGCAAAAATTCAAACAACTTAATTTTTAAAAATGTACTATTTTAACGTGAAAAATGGAACGATCAGTACCTTGTGAAATAGTTTGTAACCGTCTAAAAGTGATCAGATTTTCAAAATTACTGTAGTAGTGATTACCAGTTTGCGACCAAAAAATTAGGGGTGAGTTAAATAACAAATATAGCGAGCTAATCATTAATTGGGAAAAAGACTACAATTTCTCTAAAACAAATTTTAAATTAAACGTTTAGGATGGAAGGTTTTATCCTTTAGATTAAATATTGACTATTTGCATTTCTTGCACCACTTCAATATCTTCCCAACTAAATAAAAACTAACACGTTTCTGATAAAAGTCATCAAACTCGGCCACGTTTTTATCCTAATTTCAGTTTCTTTGTTCTGGTCCACTGAAAGTATAGAACAAATACGAATTTGTTCCCGGTATAAAATGCACGATTTGCAGTTTTATTTACATATATCATAAGCCATTTTCTATATTTTTAAGAAAATCGGTATTAAATATGTTCATACAAAGTTACTGTATTTTACAGAATATAAGACGCACCTGAATTTTTAAGTATTAATAAGAAAGAAAAAAACAACATGTAGTATAAGACGCGAGTAAAACGCACCTGAATTTTGGAAACAATTTTTTGAAGAAAAAAGTGCGTCTTATAGTCTGTAAAATACAGTATATATTTTTTAGTTATTGCTCAAAAATGGTTTTCAATATTTTTATTAAAATATACATATTACATAATTACGATGTGTTGTATTTACCGAGTGAATTTAAAGGGCACCGCATGACTCGGCACACGTCTCGCCTGAAGAGTTTACTTTTCGGAGTTATGTTAAGAAAACAACAAAAATGAAAAGACAAGAAAGAGGTTATTTATGGGGATTGGTTTGAATGATGGGAGAGTTCAGCAGTTAGGATATTAGCTATTATGTATAGCAGCCAGATGGCTGTGGAGACTGGAGGAGGATAGTAGAAAATAAAACAGGTCTGGAGGGTTGACAAGAGGTAGAGGTATTTATTTTAAGATGTGAAAAGTTACATAAATTTTAGGAAAATAGCAATATATGTTCTCGTATCATTATTATTAAGCTATATTTATACTGTCAGTTCAACTTTATATTCATTTTCTTATAATACGTAATTTATGCTTTAGTTTAATATATTTTTGTTCGCAGCAAAACGCCCGAAAATATCACTTCCTCTTGACCAGGAAGTGAAAATTAAAGAGGAAAAGCAAGACTGTACGCTTAATACCGAAACGGAAGTAAGTTTTCCGTATTTGGGTGCATTTTCTTCCGCGTTCAAAAGACGCTAGTGCTGGCCAATGAGGACACGCGCTTGACGGCAGACATTTTGTCATTCCAGAGTGCCACTTCCGGAAGTTTAGGCAATTATTTTTGCTACCCTTTGGATGCGATGACTCCTCCTCATTCACCGGAAGCCAAGCTCCATCATCTTCCAGGTACGGTGAATTTGGCCTTTTTGTGACTGACCTTCGACCTCGCGGACCTTTGACCCTCGTGTCCTATTTCGCTCATGTTCCAGGAGCTGCCAGTCTGAAGGCGGAAACTGCCGTGCCCCGATGTAACAGCTGTGACGTCTCCGTGTGGGGTTTTACCCACGCGCACTTCTGCAAGGATAGGAATACGCCCCTGACCCCACCTTTGACCCCGCCTGACCAGATCCTGCCAAATTTAGACATCGATAACTTGTCCCGTAAGTACGACACCCATATATGTTTCTAAGGCGCCATCTTGAAAACCTTAGGCGAAATTTCAATTTTTTTAAAATTACCATAATGCAGCTCCTTAACAGCCATCTTTAAATTCATAGACAGCCATTTTGAAACTATAACACCAAACTGGGAGTTATTAGACAGCCATATTAAAAAGTATAAAATCCATATTGGATCTCTCCCAAGTAGCACTCAATATTAGTTGAAGTGGCAATCACTGGCCAATAAAACCAATATTGGTCTAATATTGGTCTGAAATTCTAGCAAATATAGTTCTACTTTATTGAAACCGCCCATGGGAAAAAAAGTTGCAGAATTGTGCAGAAAAACATTTCCCATAAATAATTCTGCATAAAAAAATGTCACCTCTGCATATTTATGCATAAATTTTTCTGCATAAAATTGTATGCAGAATATGCATAATTCTACAGAAAGTTTTTCATATGGGCGATATTGGGCCAATATTGGTCCGACCTTTCGAGCTAATACTGGGCCAAGATAGTTCTACTTAATTAAAACCAGCATTGGCCAATATTGCTCAAAACGTTGTAGCCAATCATGAGCCAATATTGGTCCGAAAGTTCTAGCCAATACTAAGCTAATGTAGTTCTACTCTATTGAAACCAATATTGGGCCAATACTGGGCCAATATAGTTCTACTTTATTGAAACCAATATTGGGCCAATATTGGGCCAATATTGGTCCAAACGTTCTAGCCAATACTGGGCCAATATAGTTCTACTTTATTGAAACCAATATTGGGCTAATATTGGTCCGAACGTTCGAGCCATTACTGGGCTAACATAGTTCTACTTTATTGAAACCGATATTGGGCTAATACTGGGCCAATATAGTTATACTTTATTGAAACCAATATTGGGCTAATACTGGGCCAATGTAGTTCTACTTTATTGAAACCAATATTGGGCTAATATTGGTACGAACGTCCGAGCCAATACTGGGCCAATATAGTTCTACTTTATTGAAACCGATATTAACCAATATTGTTCTGAACGTTCGAGCCAATCATGGGCCAATATAGTTCTACTATATTGAAACCAATATTGGGCCAATACTGGGCCAATATAGTTCTACTTTATTGAAACCAATATTGGGCCAATATTGGGCCAATATTGGTCCAAACGTTCTAGCCAATACTGGGCCAATATAGTTCTACTTTATTGAAACCAATATTGGGCTAATATTGGTCCGAACGTTCGAGCCATTACTGGGCTAACATAGTTCTACTTTATTGAAACCGATATTGGGCTAATACTGGGCCAATATAGTTATACTTTATTGAAACCAATATTGGGCTAATACTGGGCCAATGTAGTTCTACTTTATTGAAACCAATATTGGGCTAATATTGGTACGAACGTCCGAGCCAATACTGGGCCAATATAGTTCTACTTTATTGAAACCGATATTAACCAATATTGTTCTGAACGTTCGAGCCAATCATGGGCCAATATAGTTCTACTATATTGAAACCAATATTGGGCCAATACTGGGCCAATATAGTTCTACTTTATTGAAACCAATATTGGGCTAATATTGGTCCGAATGTTTGAGATAATACTAGGCCAATATATTTATACTATATAGAAACTAATATTGGGCCAATATTGGTCCAAAAGTTCTAGCTAATACTGGGCCAATATATCTATAGCTCTACTTTATTGAAACCAATATTGAGCCAATATTGGTCCGAACATTCTAGCCAATTACAATTACGTTTTGCCAATACTGGTCCAATATTGAGTGCTGCTTGGGCTCTAACCATTTAAAGAATTAAAGTTCATGCCAGCTAATCGGAACGTCGCAAACGTGCGCGTGACTTTTGATTCGATGAATTTTCAAGATGGCCGTCTATAAATAATTTTTAATACGCTTAATCGTCCATTAAAGTTATTTTGTTGTCCTCCATCTTGTAGCCTCACAGGTCGTTGATTATTCCACATTATGTTTGGAGAATTTTAACGATTTCGAACAGTGCGAAGCCAACATGTGACTTCCGGTCACTGCGTCTCACTTCCGGAATCCCTCGGAATACACTTGATCCCAAATCAATAGCAAAGGGTAATGTTTTCAATCCGCCATCTTGGATTTTTTGGTTCATGACAGTCCCAGGATGGACCACCGGCTCGTCGATTTCCAGCGCCCTCTATGACAATATTGGAAAATGTGCCGGTCTTCGGATTTCCTCCTCTAATGTTTCGAGGAATTGGTCCACTTTGTGGAAAATGGTTGGAAAGTAAATGATCCCGCTTGACCCCTCAGACACACTACCGACCACCACCGCCGCCATATTGGTACAAGTACAAAGTTCGGCAAGTAAAATACTGAAAAAGTTTTGTTTTTTATATCATTATTAACCATTCCAACACAAAGTTAGACGAAGAATGCACTTTGGTGAAAGAAAGACGCTATGTTGCACGACGTAGAAAGGCACTTTCTTCCCATTGCTCCATTTCAAATTAATAAACCAATGAATGATAAGTGCCTTTCTTCCTGTAAATCATATGCATTTTTCTCCATAGCCGCGCGATTTGGCAGAATGGCACATAGCGTTCATTGGCTGTTTTATAACATACTAGTCATTGGCTCTTCATATTTCATACACGCAGGTTTGCAAAAGGGCACGTGACGTTTGTTGGCGTTTATTTGAGCCAATGAATAGCCACGGGCCTTTCTTCGTGCAGATTTGACTTAACAATTTTTAATGATTTATTTATGATAAAAATGTTTGTTTTTATGAATATTTTTTTTAATATTATTATTTTTTTTTGTGAAAATCCTTTATTTTTTTATTTTTTTTTTTTTGTAAAATTTTAAATTTTTAACAAAAAATTCAAACTGCATTTTTCGTTTGCTCATTTTTCCCTAAGCATAACGTCTGGCAGCATGGTCTAACAGTGTTGTCAGACTTGTTTTTTATAGGTGCCTACGTGGTTAGGATTTGATAAAAAAGGCTGTTTTTCTGCCCTTTGACCTTTGTTTTCGTTGTTTTTTCTACAAATGTTAATGGATTTTCAAATATTTCACTTATTTACATCATTAAATGTGAAGAAACGAAAGTTTTTCCGTATTTTTTCAGCTTTTCAGGTAACGTTTTATATCGCCCCAATCCCAACCGTTTTATTTTCCAACCATTTTTCCACTTTTTTTAAGTTTTTTTTTTTTAGTTTTTAACTGTTGATTGAGCACTTACAATCGCAAATATACTATATATACCTCGTTTGGTTTATTACTAAAAACTAGAAACTAGGGAGGATTTTTGGATAAACTGAGGATTATTTTACGATGAAATCAAATTAATTCTACGCGGTAATTAAATCTATTCTCTCGATTTTCTTATTAAATATAAGGATTTCTGAGAAATTTTCCCCTTTTTGTCTCTATCTATAGTGTTTCGTAATTAAATCACAGAGTTTAATTTATGACGACGAAACACAAGCTTAATTAGAGACATTTCATCGCATCGTTATAAATGAGGGTTTTAAGCCTCTCAGAGGCATTAATTGTTTCGGATTAAATCTCGAGTTTTAATTAGACTTTAATGTCTGTCATTAAACGAGGAGAAATATTGACAACAAATAGGAAGCAATTCTTCATACGTTTTATGAAGTATGAAGTTGAGTGCTTTTGCATTATTTTCGCATGGTTCAAAAGTCTACCTTTTTTTCTGTAGATTTTTCCCCAAACCTTCATCATTTTGTTCATAATTATTATTTTTTTTTTTGTGATGAAAGTTTAGACTATTTTTTTGTCAGTCATTTCTATTATTTGGTATTTTTTTAATCATTACTTCCCTCATTGCCTTATTTTTTAAAATCTCGGCTTTGTCATTTCATTTTCCATAATTTTGTCTAAATTGTGGAATAATGATTTTATGACTTAATCTTAAACCGATTATTTTGTATACAAATAAATGGTTTTTTAAAGATTTGCCAAATGTTGTCCTAAAAATGTCTCTCCACTCGTTTTCTTTTCCTCACAAAAAACGGACGCAAAGTCGGAGATGACAAAACAATCTACATATTATATTTTTAGATAATGTCAGATAATCTCGTTAATTTAAAAATCCTCCTTCATAACGATGAAATCCAATTTATTTTATCCAGTTTCGTCAATTTTTACGAATATATGCAAAGTATTAACATTTTATACCAAAAACAGAAGTGTTCAATGATTTATGTTTGGCGGTTTTCTTTTGTTTTTTTTTAGAGTATATATGGCATAGTTTTAAAATAAGCAATAATTCGTTATTTTTTCACACAATTTACAGTCACGTGTTTATTTTACAATTAGTTATATTTTAAGAGAACTAAGTTGTTGTTTTTTCTACGGTTTAAACAAATTTGTCATAATTCCGAATAACACTATTTTGAAAGTAGGTTTTGTTAAAATTTTATGTAAGTTTATTAAATTTTCATTAAAATACTTATAAACCTCATTAATAGAAACTATTGTATATTTAAAAGAATGAACAAATGTATCAAAAATAGCTTTTAAATTAAGAAAACAAAAGTTTCAAATATCAAAAAAAAAAAATACAAGAATAAATTTATACTGTCAATTTATGGTTTACAAAATATAGCTAACACATATATTTTAAAACTCCGTTTTGCATTTTTAGCTCATTTTTAAGTTAAACTGTTTTAAAAATTTCAAAAATTATAAAAGAAAGATTTTAGACTTTTTAAAAGTAATATTTCATGGATTTCATTTGGCAAAACCTATTTTCGAGTATTTTTATGTGTCCTTGTCATAATTTTAGGGTATAGATATAGAATAGAAGTAATGAATTTGAATAAATCAAAAGTTGTTTGTCTATTTTTCCACCCAATTTCTAATAAAAACAAGAAAAACGTTTCTAAACTTTTTGTGTTTGTTTTATATTTTCGAAAATCTAATTCTTACAATTAACAATTATAGATATGCGCAAGTTTCTGAAAAACTCCGCAGGACTATTTAGTAGAAGAAAAAAATTTGATCGGTATCGGTAAGTAGATCTCGCATCAATTTTTGGAAAATATCAGTTTTATTTTTAAGCAGGTAGGCGAGTTTAAATGTTACTGCTACCAATATTTATTATTCCTGGGAACACTCTTCTTGGAAAATAATCTGATTAATCTCCGATTAGAAGCAAATTTCATTCCATAGCGGCTCTCGACACAGCTAAATATAATACAGATAGCTCGATTTGAGTTGAATTTAGAAGATAATGTTATTAATATGTAGATTGTGTTGCGGAGCATCTGAAGATAGCTTATAACGTTGCGCTGTATTAATAATAAATATTGGGTACAACCTTAAAACTCCCATCTCTGGATTTGCTAATAACAACCACTTGAAGATGGAAAAGATGGACTATTTTATTTTATTAAATTGACAACACTGGACCATTGGGGAAATAGCTCAAAACGATCGAGTTTAGTACATGAAATAAGAATACTTTTTCTATAATAATAATACGAATCATTAATATTTGCACGCATTTGTATTTGTACGCATGCGGTATTTGCCGAGTACTTCGCCAATTACCGCGTGTGTGTATCGGGCACTCGCCTGCTCGGAAACTTTTCAAACTTGCATTTTAAAATGCCCTTTAATTATGGATCGTTTTAATGCCGGGAAACACATCATAGTAGCTGAAAGAATTCATCGAGCTGCAATTGTGCGAAAATAAATTTACAATCTAACATACATTTGCAAAATAACTTTATATGAGAATCGACACCTTAGTTCCAGCTGCACGAAAACTTTGAGTAAAGACATTATTTTTCAACATTTCCAAACAGCGTGGAATGTCGATACTTTGGAACAGTTATGGTAGCTTTGAAAAAGTCGGTATTTTACCAAATTTGATTTTCATAAGATTGATTTTTCATCCATTTGGAGAATCACGCACTTTCGTCATATTTCCCCAAAATATCTATATTTCAACGGTACGATATGGTTTTATCCATATATTAAACGAAAATAAGATGAAGCACGACTCTAGTAAGTTTATGGACTCTCGAAAACTTGAAGTAAAGACAATTTTTAATTATTTCCAAACGAGTTTCGATATCGATATACGAGAAAGCTTTTTTCGCAACGTTTTTCTTATTTGGTTTCTTCGTTCAACAAATCCTGTAGGATCCCGAGGAGACAATCGAGACCCTGCAAATAATTGTCGTCTTTTTCCGAAGAGGGGAAGACGTGGGCAAAGTCTATCATCCTGACGTCGGTGAGAGCCAAACTCTCCTCGAGTTCCATCCTCGCACATAATTCGGGATCGCACTGCGGCCCGTTACGGGGTGTAAATCCAACAACGGAGTCCGCCTCGTAAATCAGCAGTAGTGAACTGGCGTAGAAAGCAAATCTCTTCTGCACGGACAACCAACTGTGGACTTGTCGCAGACGGAATAAGAAACTGCGTATGATGTACTTGTTCAGTCCAGCCTCGGCGTTTAAGTACAGTCGAAATGCTGCGGATTAAAAAAAGGGAAAAACAGGTAAGATGCTTTTGAAAAAAGTTAACTTGTTTTGTCAAACGAAAATCTCAATAAATCTCAATTTGGTTAGACGTAATTTGGTTTCGATGGTATAACTTCTATTCAAATTTTCAGTATTTTTTTTGTGGTTAAAAATACTTACCATCCTTGACGGTTTCCTCTTTGAGACTTTTCCCGTATTCTTTCCCTTTGCAGATGTATTGTTGGGAGGGCAAGTGGAAGACCTAAGATAAGAAAACGGAGCATAGAGAGGGTAAAATAACCGGAAAAACACGTACGAATACCGCGAAAAGACGGACTTACTCTCATGCCGGGAATGCAAAACCCGAACGCTTTTGTGTGTCTATATTTATGTTGCTCTCTGCGTATTTTCTGTTCGCTGGCTTCGGGATCGTACGTCCTCGCACCCATTTTGATGTCCAAAATGCACGGATGATTAAACTTTTCCGTTAGATCCTCCAATTTGAGATATACTTTGAAAATTGATAAGTAATGATTGATGAGCGAGTTCATTAATAAATAAGGTGCTTTTAGATATTTTACGTGATGGGTTTTGGATATTTACGCGAGTTAATGGCTATAACTACTAAAATTTTGATTCAAATCTTTATCATCCTAGTACGTAAAGCTATTTAATGACTTCAAAAATATTAAAATTATTAGATTAATTTAAAGTATGCAACTTTAACATTGAGGAACAACTCTCTCTTTATATTTACAAATTTACAAATTTAATAAATGGGTGTTATGAATGTTATTTCATGCAAAATTCCACAATTAGAACAATACGAAAGTCAAAACAAAATTAACTCTCTCTCTCTCTCTCTCTCTTTTCTGCGTTTACACTTTGGGAAATAACACCAGTTTAGTTATAATCAACTTTTGAAGTTGTACGTTTTTGATTAATTTGCTTCAAACTGTATTTTGTTAGATTGTGTCCCAACATGGCGTCGTATTTAAAAACCGGCTTCGTTAACGCCACCGTCTACGATAAGTTACGTTACTCGATCAAAGTCGGCATCACTTTTGATTTTCGCTGTAAAACGATCAGTTTGTCGGTTCTACCTTTATTTTCGCTTTCCACATTAAATACGCCACGAAATTCCGGCAAAAGCGGTTTGAGTTCGGTCAAAATAGCGTCCTTCTCGTCCTTTTTCTCGAAGGCTTCGACGTAGAAGTTTAACTCCCTCGGACCCCTCGGAGGAGGAAGGATGGGTTTTAATAAGCTGCCATCAGCGTGTTTCATCATTCCTGACAATTTTATACGAAATTCAAAAAATGGGTAAGTCTTTTCACTACGCTGAACCGTATTAAAAATGGCAGTGATTTACCGTAATGACCCTGAAAAATAATCGAGTTTTACCTGGTTTGGAGGAACCTTTTTCAACGGCATGTCCGGCGATTTGCTTTGAAAATTGCCGGATCAAAGGCCCTGCGAAAGCCACGTCGTTTGACATGATAACACCCCGCTTCTCGTTAACACATGGAGACAGAACAGCAAATTTAAAACTAAAAAAAAACGCGAAAAAATTCAACAAAAATACCGAATGGCAGCCATTCGAGGAAAGCTGGCGCAATGAGTCGCAAGATGGCGTAACCTGTCCTGTCTATCAAGTTTTTTTAGATCCTACGTTCGCTTCCAGCACTTAGTTGCTTTTTTTAAAACATTTTTTCAATACCAATACTTGCATTTTGCTTTAGATAATGCTATTAAACAGTAAAATTCAGCGAAGAATTCAAGAAAATTTAAATAGTATCAAGAAGTTTTCGAAACGTAACACTAGATGGCTCTAGGTGTAGCCTGTTAATGCCAATTCAAACATGTCCACGATCACTTATTTTTGCTTTTCTTTAATATTTCTATAATATTTATGCTTGTGTTTTACGCTATTTATGCTATAAAATAGTAAAATTCAGTAAATCTAAATGAGTAGCAATTTAGCAAAATGTGACATGTTTTTGGCAAACAATCTTAATGTTGTACACGCAATAACACCAAACACATAGTGAAATTCAATTCCAATGCGCTGAAAGTCAAAATAGGTACATATGATATCTTAACATTAATTTCAACAATATAATGTACGGCTAACATTATCATGAAACACGAGGGAAAAATAATTATTAATTTAACATAAACTACATTTGCTCGATAATAAGTTTCTTTTGGTAAATGTTTTTTTTTTTAATACACGACGCAAGTTTATAAAAATTTGTTCATTACTTGTCATGATTAAGAAAAGCATAATACAGAAAATCAAATTCAAATATTATTCCAATGTTAACTCCTTAATTACTTGGAAAACTATATTGGTAAACAATACCGATGATGCGATAAAAAAGTGAACTGTAGTTAATTATATAAGTCTCAAATCGACGTCATCGATGAATTAAAATTCATTTCATCTGCAATTGGAGTGGAGAAAACAAGAAGCCATATATGCAATTGAGGCTAGATCCTCGAAACTAATATCGATTTTAATTTGAATCCTCGGAATTTCTAACACATTTTAGATGTTTCTCGTTATTTATTATTACTTATCCGAATAATAAAGATGTTCCGCTGGAATTAGTAAAACAATTTGATCTTTGATTAGTGGTATCTTAAATTTAATTTCCCCGAATGTCAATTTAGCGATTCGTTTATAAATTGAATAGTTTCACTTTAGACTTTTTTTCTCTGTAATGTTGATAGTTTCTAATATCCAGATTATTTCATAAAACGTGTTTCAACCAAGATTTTTTATGAACAAATCCCACATTTCAAACATGAGTAATATTTTTAAAATTATACATTTAATAATAAGTAAGTTGATGTATAGATCTTGATATTAGAGACTTCACTTTAATTATACAAACCTGAAGTTCTGACAAATTGGTTAGCAATCAATATAGTATATATATAGTATAACTTTAATGAATAAAAAAATTACTAGCACATTAAAAGAAAAAAGTTTCCCATTTCGGTCCTATTCTGCCTGGAATAATCTTCCACTCTCGATACGAATAAAACTCTTTGAATGCTCAATGGAAACATACAAATGTAATCTCTTGACGGTTTTTGATCTTAATTTTTCCTGTAAACTTTTTAAAGTGTGTACTCATTAGAGTGTCAAATAAAATAATAATAATAATTTCCATCGTGATTATTTTTGTTTTCATTTAATTTTTATTAAAATTAAAAATATATCAACATTTTAGTCGTGCACATGTTAATAGTCTTCAAATTTGCTATTTTACACATTAATTGGGTTTTTTAAAAAATGCATTTTTTTAACAGTGAATATTTTGCTGCAAAAATTGTTTTAGTGCATTACAAATTACAGTTTGCGCAATTACCACAATTTAATTTTTAAAAATAGCGCAGTATTTGATTTGTAACTGCGAATTTCTTAATCTAAATTTACTAATTTAAGTTTCGTGATTTTTCATCTCATAAAAGCAGTTGTTTAAAGCACGCGATGAGACTATCGACAGAACGTAGAAATTCTTTGTCATTTTCGTGAGATTCGTAAACTTTTGGAAAATCCAAGATTCTTATGTCCGTGAAGACGTTTTCTCCTTCTTCCGCATCACAATGACTGCACAAAGTGTCCGAATCAAAATGTTGAGCGTCGTAGACGAAAAGTAGAGAACTTCGATAAAACTTGAAGCTTTTTTGTCTTTTTGACCATTCGCGAATCACGTTCAGTTTTTGCAGAAAACTTTTCACTATTTTTGTGCTGCGGTCGTCACTTCCATTAACGTACAGTGTTAACGCTGAAAAAGTACACAAAAACATGCGTTATGACTACTTAACATTTTGCCATTATTTTTCTACTAAAATTGCTCAGATGATTCATCCCCCCTTCCCCCTTTACTCATCCCCCTCAATACGTACTCTTCGATCTGTTAACAATGGGCATGTTCGGAGACACTCCCTGGGAAGTAATCGGTTAGTAGCAGGATTAACTCCCGGGAAGATGGCTGTAAACGCTGTAGGGCTGTTTCTAAATTGAGCCGCTCAGTGAGCGCGCAGAGCAAAATCGAGCAAAATCGTTTCTAAATTAAGCACTGCTCACTTGCAAGTGAGCACATTCTGTTTCTTAATTGAGCCGAAAGTGAACAACCACTGAGCATCATGAGCAACAAAAAAGACTGCTCACCCTGCTCAGAGCAGACGACAACTATATAATATAATATGTCCGTCACTTGCCCCGCCTTTCCATTTTCAGCCAATAGGAGCGCGCGTGCACCCTATTTGAGTACATACTGAGCAAGTTTGTTTCTAAATTACGCCCTGAGCATAGTGAACACAAACTGATCCTGAGCAACGCATGAGAAAAGCCTTGTGAGCAATATGCTCAATTTAGAAACAGCCCTTGTGGGAACACTACCGGGATTTTCGACTGCATATCGTCTGCTGGAGGTCTAAAAAGTACTGAAATGTAGTTTTTCACCTAGCTGATTGATAATTTTTCTTCTTGGCCCATGCAAATTACCCCATACACTTTTTGTGAAGCAGTTTTGTATTCCGCCATTTTGAAGTGATCAGTAGTGATCGACGATTTTTTATGGGGAGAAAAACAGATCCCAGGGAAGACTCATCGGGGACTTCCCAGAGCGTTCAGAGACGTGGTTAGTGATTGATACTTCCCGGGGATTGTCTCTGAATGCGCCCAATGGAGATGCGTGACTTTTAGAAGCGGTAGATGAACACGTGATACGCCTTCAGTACGAGTTTGAACTTGCTAGTCATTCCTGATGTCCTTTTGGCCCTGTGGAAGATTTTTTTGCACAGATTTTTCTCATCCCCAATTCATCGTTCAAAATCTGATGAACCTGGTGTGAGTCAAATTCATCTCTTCCCCAACAATTCTCACCGTTAACTGATGATCTGAACGCGAGATCCTGGATTCCATCGACATTTTCATAGGTTCTCGAAGATGAAGGCCTTAAGCCGCGTTGTTGATATTCGAACGACTGTCTTACTTCTGAAAATGCCTTAAACCACCGAAAAACTTGGTCCCTCTACAAAACACCGTCTCCGTAGGCCCGTTGAAGTTTTGCAAAAATGTCCGTCGCACCATGCCCGAGTGTGAAACAAAACCCGATAGCACACCATTGCTCGAAATTGATGTCACTCATTTTTAGAACGCACTAGGAAAAACTTTTTCACGAAAAAAATCGCTATGGACGACCAAATGACCGTATAGCAAGCTGAAACTCGTGCTGAAGGCGTATCACGTGCCCATCTACTGCTTCTCCGAGTCACGCATCCCTATTGTTGATAGATCGAACGCTACGTTGCCAGTCTCATTACTTAATTTACACACCTATTGAAATTTTGATCGAAATTGGATTTAAATGTAAATATACAAATTTTCATTTTAAAAAGTGTAATTTTGTCCGTATTAAGTTCCGCAGAAAGTACTGTGTAATATGCGTCTGGGGGCTAAGTTTTCAGATCCGCTTATTTAGATGTGCACTCGCCCATTCTGATTCCTTCCGCATCCAGATTTTGTCCAAACTTTTTTTGATACGAACAATACTGGCGCGTGTTTGCGTCGTACACCTATAAGAAGAATAAGCGGGTTAAACCCGGTGTTACTGCTATGGTAACGTCACTTCCGTCCTTTTTGTAGTCACTTCCGCTAACCTGCAGTCCGTCCAAGAGGAAGCCCATCTTGTTGGCTGCTTCGAAGTTCCTGTGTACATTTTTGCTGAGTGGGTCGTGGACGTTCGCCTTCATTTTAACATCCAGCAGACACGGAAAGCGGCACTTCCGACTCACGTCCTCCAACTTTAGGTACTGAACTTCTACGCAATTAAAAATATATATATATATTTCATTATGGAATAATCTACCACTATCCTTGCGTACTGAATTATTCGCCTGTACAAATGAGGCATGTGCAAGAGGATGCAGACACTGGAGAAACGCACTAAAAAATTATATAATCAATACAAACCTACAGACTAACTACCACCCGTTGTGATTTACTCTAAAGTTTGTAGCTTTATCCGGGATGTTTGCTTATACTGATTTATTTCGTGTATATTTTGTGACTTGAATGGGGTTTCTCTTTTCCATGGGAGTTGACCAGGAAGTAATTGTTGTCTTTCTGGTGGTGTAGATGTTTTTTTTTACTCTTTGAGTGCTTTATTCGGCTTTGTTGTGACTGGATTTATCTATTGTTACATCAAATTACTGAATCAATAAATAAATAAATATATATATTAGCAGCATCGAGCCTCGGGTGAGACGAGCTGAGCCTCATATGGTCCTTAAAAGTACCGCAATCTACAAGGCAAAGGCCACATCTCTTTACTAGCGCAACGGGTCTCAGCCTTTCGCACCGGGGGAATTTATATTCTGAAAAGTGTAGGAGATATTCCTTGTTTTGACTACTTTTTTATTGAACATCTATCCCCCAGTTGGTGGAAGCGCCGCTAAGCTGTTTTTACCACTGCAAAGGAGTTTGATTCATTGTAAATCTTTTCAGCCACACTCTTTTTCAGTGGTGGCTCGTCCACACGCACTGCGGAACTGCAGCACCCCCAAAGAGAAAAGAAAAAAGAAACTAAAAGCATACCTAAAATCGCCGTAGAGAGAAGAATAGATGTTTTTACTCCTTTCAAACGGAGGGTCCAAAATTGGACCAATAAGCACTGTTGTGCCACCCTGCAGTTAAGCAATGGCACTTTTATGCTCCGCAGTTCCAGTGGCGAGGTGTTTGGCTGTTGTGCGCATGCGCACATAGGAAACTGCACACCAGGCTACGATGGGAAAAGAGCGCTGTCCCTCTGACAGTGTGACAGATTTACAGAGTGGCACACTAACGTGCATTGGCCAAAGTCTGGCCCTCCGTTTGAAAGGAGTTACCAAAAATTTTCTGGAACAGTACCCCCCCCCCCCTAATTCTAGCTATATTCACTGTAGCCTCACTATGCCCACATACCACTTTCTCTCGATGGGTCCTTATTGTGCAACAATCGACCAATCCGTAAGAGTCTCCACTTAAGGAATTTCTTCTTTCCTTAAAAATTCCCACCGACCGCGACATGGGAGCGAAGCCAGCATCTTAGGATCGAGACGCAAGCACGTAACCCACTCGACCGCCGGCATTGGCTTATAACGTACTGTCCAGTGTCCCTTGGGCTGTAATGGCTAACTGAAGATGCCCTCTGGGGATGGGGGTCTAGCCCATAAACCTCACACATTATTCCTACACATCTGTTCTGTGGGATCATCCCAATCAATGTCTGGGCTCTCTATGGTCTCAGTGGCTTTTGAACCCCTAAACAACGACCAATTCCAAATGTTTGCCGCGATGTTGACAATTCTTTAATATATCAGCTAAATATGAGGCATGTTGCGGTGGATGCTGGATAGAAGGATGGGCATAGGAGATCAAGTGTACTAAAACCGATATTGTTGGAGACTCCTGGTTATTTCCAGATGAGAGCAGTCTAAAGCAAGATTTTTAGAGAGTTAGTATATCGTTGGATGATTATATGGAGTTGGAATACGAACTTCTTGAGAATGAAGGTTATGCTCAACCGAAAGTAGGATTGAAGGGACACGGGGGTGGCTCGGAGATGTTTATAATTGCGGCTTGATAAGAATATTTTATTGGAGATAGTTGTAAATTATTTTAAAGTGGCATCACTCATACTAGTCAGCGCTCCGCGTGGTTCTGCGCATCTGCCGTAAGTCTACGGCTACACCAAAAAACACTTAAACAAACGTCCCGCTCACAAAATGGACAAAAACTACTTTAAAAGCGATTGTAAGATGGATTCAAAATAGTCTCAACTGTTTGAAAGTAGTTTAAAATGGTCTGAAAATGATGTATAAGGGCCTCCGTTCCACGCTTCGAGCAATCGGCATATCTATAGCAAATTATGCGGCGATGCTCGACGATGGTTCGTTTTAATAAACGTTTTGTCAACTTTTGCCTTTATCGCGTGCTAAAGGTATAAAATAAAGTAATATACCTTTGCCCATGAGGAATGTGGTAAAGACCCCTTTGAAGGCGGGTAAAAGTTCCCTGAGAGCTACGATGTCTTCGCTGCCATCTTCTTCTCCGAATATTCTTTCGTAGAAATGCAATTCTTTTAAATATCTCGGTGAATCTCGAATTAATTTGAGGAAAGTTCCGTCACAATGTTGCAAGTTTGCTGTTTTAAAACAAAAAAAATTCAAGTTAGAACAAAATGACGTCCGTGGTGGGGAAAACCATATACGAGGATTTGTACATTAAGTAATGAGACTGGCGAGGTAGTGTTCGATCTATCAACAACGCGGATGGTTGACTCATAGGGGGGTAGATGAACATGTGATATGCCTGGAGTACGAGTTTCAACTTGCTAGTCATTTCGTTGTCCCTAACGATGTTTTCCAGGAAACAGTTTTTCCTAGCGCTTCAAAAAATGAGTGACATCAATTTCGAACAACCTGGGCAAGGACATGTATTGGCATTTCATGGAGTTGGCTTTGCGGAAACTGGTTAAGCTAAATCGAAATCAACACGATTAAACTGTCCCCTTGCGTGCGTC
>JAQGBW010003013.1:0-17612 GCA_034698625.1 Julus scanicus
ACGTTGTTTTCTATTGGTATCAATAAAAAATTTCTATTGGTTTTATTGGTTTCAATTGTTTTCTATGGTTTTCTATTCAGTCAATACAGCTAAACCATATAAGCCAATAGAAGTCAGTACAGGAACCATAGAAAACAATTAAAATCAATAAAGTGTCCAAATAACAATAGAAACCAATATATATCTTTAGTGGTTTCTGTTGTTTTTTTCACCAGGGAAACACTGAAAGTGGCGACCTTGAATGTTTGAGAAAGTTCATGGCATTTCTTGGACACTTTCACAGGCATCAACAATTCGGACAACTAAGTATGCTAGTATTTCCACTGGAGTCCCATACGAAAAAGTTTTAACATGACCACATAAGAAAAAGGCTAAAGGCTTCAAATACCACCGGCTACAAACCCTGTAAATTGGGCATTTGATCGACTTTCTGTACACCCTGTAATGAATATAACATATACAGTTTAACCTGTCTAAATGCATACGCTTGCGACTAGCTGGAACATTTTATACTTTTAGAGTGGATATTCATTTACACAGGATGCATTTAGGCAGACTGTTCGAGTAAATATTCCCAAATACCGACATGTCCATAAATGGAATTTCTCATCATCCCAGGCAATGGCATGGATTCTCTTAACAGAAGTCATTCAGATCTTTTCCAGGCCATTTCTTTCTTGCACGTTGGTCATTTTTTTCCCCAACATCAAACTAGTTTAAATTATAGCGTGGCTTGAAGAGCTTGTTACCTAATCCGAAATTTGGGAATCAGTTTGTTTGTATTTATTTACACGGTTTAACCGAGGATGCAATTACACGGGCCACAACGAAATACGGCACCCTACGGCTCTGAGAGGGGGAATGATGTTGTTAGCTAGGCATTAGAGGTGCAAAGGTAAGGGGGGATATTCTTGCCTAATGAATACTGTCATCTTCATTTGGACAAGTATGAGCATGAGAATGCCTAGCATGGGTTAACTTCATTTGAGTTACAATCAGCTGAACATCTTGCTGAACAAGCTTGTATGGTCATTTTATAAATGGCAAGCTTTACCCTCTGGTGCCATTCAAAAGGGAAGTCCCCTAAATTCCTTCAAAAATTGGTTTCTTCCCCCTCTCTTGAAGACGTCATTCTTGAATGGCCCTCTACATGTAGTTTCGAACAAGCATTCCAAATAACATTACCTACCATAGAGATAACCCAACATTAATTTTGTATCACCATTCAGTGAAAATTTAGCTAACTTATCTGTTAAATAAATCAGATATATGATCTTTAACCTTCATATCAACACTTAATTAAATTTGTAATAACAATCATGGAATTATCCGCTTTTTTTTAACTTTCCCCATGACACAATCAGCTATAAAACTAGTTTTGGTTAATTAGGAACTAGTTGATTTAAACAACACAAGCGCCATAATTATTACATATAAATATTAAATATGCCACATATACGAGATAACAAAGTCAGGTGTTTGTCCATATATTGTCATACATCCAAATATATGACCATATTAATAGTTATACTACGAGAAGTATTTTTTATTGGGTACTACTTTTTTATGACTCACAGAATACATGCGCAAGCATAGGGTGATTAACAGGAATAAGACTGATCAATCGCTCAGGGACAGGGAGCGTCTATAATACATGTCCTAAAAGACAGTAAAGATGTAATTTTAACATGTGTACTTCAATGTTCAGAGAAGGAATTTATTCGCCAGGGGGACAACCCAAATTACAAGTCCCAGAGAAATAATTACCCACCTGATTTTTAACATAGATGTCCTAGCTGACACCTCGAGTCTCTCCTACAAGAGGATTAAGTTATAACAAGACATTTTATAACGCTTTTATGATCTCAATTTATCACATTTATTACCTGATCCTTTTTATGTGGTGTAATATAATATGCATATTGCTTTGATCATGACGCGTGCACTTCCTGCATTTTAATTACAAAGTGTTGAAAATATGAGTTGGGCGGACAGAAAATGTTCTCAGTCAGAGGCTCTTCACCCATCATTCCTCAGCTGCTTTCTTATCGTATCTGGTATTTATTTAATGGTGGATATCAAGGGTGTGGATCCCCTCAACCCTTTTTTTTTCTTTCTTCTTTATCAAAGGGAATGCGTTGGTGAAGGTTTATATACGTGATGATTGGCCACGCCATGTTGTTATTTTAAGTGTTTAGCCTTAATTCAGGCTAGGTGTCAGGCCTTTGGGAATCATTTTGGGTCCACTAAACACGGGTGTAATGCTTCCGGAAGCTTAATTACCGCGGTTAAAAATAGCAACTGTCGATCATAAATGTAAATTTGGATTTTAGTGCCTTAAATTGGATTTCTGGCTTGAGTGACCTTAATGCTTGGCAAAGCCGCGTTCCATTATGCTGTAACACTGATTAAAAGCTTAGTAATAAAACTAATAGATTTGTAATTGCTAATCAAAATATTCAAGTTGGCAGATGGTGATCAATTTGTTAGGTGCTGCCATCTACTAAGAACCATTCACCATTGCACATTTCAAAAACATTTTAAATTTGTATTCAGAAAATCTTTGAAACCTCGGGTTACGAACTTAACCCTGTTCGTAAACCGAAAAGTTCGTAATCCGAATCACTTTCCCATTGCAATAAATGTAAATCCAAAAAATGCGTTTTTTGTCCTAGACATTTTTTTAACATGTCATTGCTTTATGTGTTGGAATAAGGCAAAAAGGAAATAAAAATTAGAAAAATGCAGTTTAATCTATGCATTCATGATTTCCAACATTATAGGAAATAAAGACACCCACGTGGTGTCGTCATGCTAGCTGACTTTGCTGTGAATCAAGTTCATTTTGCAGATTCTGTTTAAGAAATTTACTTTTACAAACATTGTTTCCATTATATGAAAATTTGTATTATTATACTCTATTCTGTTGTTAATTGTATGATTTAAGTCTCAAATCGACGTCATCAATGGATTCTTGCCAATTGCATGAAGAAAACAAGAGACGAACTTTTGCCATATTTGCAATATGTAAGCTATATATCCTTGCAACTAATATCGATTTTAATTTGAATCCTTGGGAATTCTAACACATTTTAGATGTTTCTTGTGTTTAGTAAAACTTATCCATAACAAAGAAGATGTTCTGCTGGAACTGGTGAAACAATTGCAGAAACTTAGACCTTTATTCGTGGTTCAGAGAGATGTGTTCCTAAACTGAAGCATCGTTCGTAAAGCGAAACAACATGTGGTGTTCGTAAACCGATTTGTTCGTAAACAGAGGCGTTCGTAAACCCAGGTTCCATTGTATTTTGCTTGTGTTGTATGCTACATACATATTGATAGTTTTCATTGTGCAATGATGGCAGATATCCCTTTCAATGGGTAAATTTTAAACGACACTCGCAGTCAAACAAAAAGAGATTAAATAAAAATAAAAATTGTTTAAAATAGCTTGATGTATCAGCAAGTGCATCATATTGTTGTTTTTCACTTTGAGCTGGTAGATTTTTTTAAAATTAATAAATAAGTTTGAAAAATGTCCGTTAATTTGCATTCTCATACTGCACGTGCTGGCAGCATGTGCACATCAACGGACATTTTTCAAACTTATTTACTAATTTTAAAAAAATCTATTAATCAGGCACTTGCTGATCCAACAAGCTATTTTAAACAATTTTTATTTTTATTTAATCTCGTTTTGTTTGGTTGTGAGTGTCGTTGCAAATTTACCCATTGAAAGGGATCCCCCTTAATAACATATAAAAGAACATATTATGCTCGTGCTGCACGATAACCATTTAACAGATAGTTTAAATTATACAGAAATTTTAATTAATACACGGCAAAGTATGCAATGGGCGTTTATCCTACTGTAATAATTTCTCAGGAGACTATTTTCTACAGGAAAAATGCGGAAAAGGTGTAGGCTCATCAAGTTGAAACGACTATTTTCTATGCTTAATTAACCGTGTAAGGATATGAATATCTATTACACCCACATGGAATTCCATTTACCATGCTTTCGACCTTTTTCGGCGTTATGTTACACTCATGTGTGACGATTTATAATTTGATAGCAATGACCAGCATTATTTCATTATTATCATTATAGCTTGATCGAACGCCCATGTACACGACAAGCTATAGTTTGTCTACTTTGTCTATCATTTTTTTTAATAGTTTTTGCTTTAAGAAAGTTCATCCGGAGATATCCTGTTTTGGATTAACCAACAAGAATGTCAAGCGTATGAACAGCCATTTCACGGTCATTCAAAATTCTTAAATAATAACAGTTTGGTTTGGGCGTGTTTTTTTTTTTCCACGCCATTTGCTGCCAATTTCAACATCAATAATTAAACTTCGGCACAGAATTATAGCACTGTAATCTGTTTAGCATTTTAACTACTGTGTGACCTCCCTAATCTCATAAACAGACACATTTTTTGATACAAACGAGGCTTGGGGGACACCCAAATTACACGTTGTCATGGCGGTGGGCATTCCCATTTTTAGGACAGTTTGCCTAGAAAAAAATCCCAAAGGCAGTTTTCAATCATACGCAATGTCTATGAAGCAGAGATTAAACTAGATTAAAGCACTTCTATTATGTTTTGACTGGTTCTAGGAAAAATGTGGGCAAAAAAACCCACGTATAAACCAGTCAAACCGAATCTAAACTAGACGTTTAGTCTAATTTAGGCTTAATTTTAGCTTACATTACTTGGACTAACCAAAATTTGCTTAATGACGTTCGTATCCTACCTTATAGAACCTAACCTAACCTAAAACTGTTTTACCTAGCCTAAAAACGCCTTACGTATATATAACTTAAAACTACTTTACTTAACCTAAAATGCCTTACCTAACCTAAAATGCCTTACCTAACCTGAAATGCCTTACCTAACTTAAATTTGCCTTACCTGCCTAAACTAAACTTTACTGGCCTAACCTAGTCTAACTTACCGAAACTAGCCTAACCTACTTTTTAAAGTAGCTTAACCTAGCTTATGCTAGCATAATCTATCTTAAATTAGTATACCAAACCTAGTTTTACCTATCCTAATCTAGACTAGTCTAACCTAAACTAGACTAGCTAATTTTAACCCTTTCTATTATGACAATGTTTTTTTTTTTTTTTTTTTTTTTTTTTTTTTTTTTTTTTTTTTGTGCTTTTTTTGGTCACAGTTTTGACTATGCTCCAGAGCATAGAAAAAGTATTTGGTGACTTGCGATTAAAAGTTATTAAACACAAACATTCTTTCACAAAATAAGTTACACGTTGACAAGTGAAGAGGTGTGGAAAATTGGATTCCAGAAAAATGAAATAGGCGAAAAATGCGGTTTTGAAAAAAAAAAAATTCATACAAGATGGTGTCGTGACAAAGATGATTGCGTTCGATGGTCAAGTTTTTTTACCTGAACTGAAGCTTAATTACTCAATTGAAGTGAGTGAAATTGATTAAAATTTCCCATCCAACTTTCCTGGGAATTTGTATATATAGTCACGTCAGAACTCCAAACTCCCAACATTCAAGGTATATACACTCCAGACAGTCATTGGGAAATTGGGAACCAGACTTAAAACAGCGTTGACCCATACCTAGATAACCTGAAATTGTCAGGAAAAAGTCGGAAAAAGATGGCTGATTTTTAATTAATCAGGGAAATTCAGCTCATAAATAATAGTTTTCTTTGGAATTAGCTGTTTAACAAAAGTCAAAAGACTGTTCACTAGTTTGCCATGACTGAGATCTGTAAAAATGATGAAATTCTCTTAACTAATTCGGGAGAATTTCTCTTTTATCTTCAACATAACAGTTAACTATAACAATCCTTAAGATGGGTTTACACCAACAGCAACATATAACATGAAGCTGGTAACACATAAACATAAACCAAAACCCTTATTAACAATGAAGTCCGAAACATGTTACTGATGTCGAGGTGTATCCACCAAAAGAAGCCAAAAAAACCGGTGCAAATGTGTCCAGTTTATGACGCTCCTGCTATGGTTCTTTTAGACCTGCGATTTGCAGACAATCTACATTGTACTTTTTAATTTCAACACGTGTCTGTCTGTAGCATCATAAGTGTGATCACGTCTTCAATTGAGCCAATGTCTGAGCTGAGCCGACGGCTAACGGCTGAGCCAAGTGGTGGAAACATTATTTTCTTTGATCTAGACCATCTCCTGAGCGATCGGTCAAATGTCTCCGGAAACATGAAACTGGTTCGCTTCAAGTCAAGTTTGGTGGAGACCCAGCTTTATATTGTCATATGTCATATTTTTTGTTTTCATTTGTGGTCAGGATGGTCAAGAAACTTGACTAAAAACTTGGAAAACTCAGGAGTATTGAGAACTTCATTTCTGGGGAAGAAATATTAATGAGGTTGTCAGACTACTGCAAATGTTAAATGATTTAACAAATTGTTCATCTGCATTTTTTGGGAACATTTGATAACCCAATTCCATATTGAAAACTACATCTGCGTTCTAGTAGTTCCACGAAGACAGTAGCTGTCTTCACCTGGTTACCCATCCTTGAACACTCAACCTGCATAATTGTTCTACTAATTGACGTTTATCCTTCCATTAAACAAAGTATTACGATAACTAATATTCCGTTAACACTTCCATATCACATTAAGATGGAATTTTAATCGTTTTATTGGTCCAATTTGATGGAGAATATATAGTTGTCAAATGTTGCAACTTGATTTGTATCTGGATGTTTCCTCTTTATGATTGAGGGTCTATGGGTCTTGGTCAAGCAGATTCATGGCAGTAGAAACAAGTTGTTAAGAATTCTATTTTTGAAACATATTCAGAGATCTGCTGATCAAGCCTAAGTACTTCTTTATTGAACTACTTGAAGCAATTATCGAGGTACAATAACCTCCAAAGTGCGAAAACGTGATGTGCTGTCTTGCAGATTACATGCATGGCTTTACTTGGATGTAAAAGGGGTTGTTACTTTTCAAATCTCCAAAGTGAGACTTGCAGATTAATGACTTGTTTGATGTCTAGTGTGGAGTTTTAAAAAAAGCTCTATTTTAAAATAAATATTCTAAAAAATTGTTAAGATTTTTTTTACTATCCTCGTTAACATAAAGTATGATTTTCAAATATACAAGCAAGGATGTCCTATGCACTTTAATCATGGGCGTTTGGAAATATTTGCCCTGTTAGCCTTTTAAGACAGGCTAAGCATTGAACATCACAGCACTGATTGTTCTCGAATAGCCTGCAGATATGTCAGTTGACATGATGTAACCTTTATTGATGACCTCACATTTTGGGGGCACCATAATTGGTATGATGCAATTTTCCCTAACAACAGCACTGAACAAATTTGGTACCTAACTTAGAAAAATCGTATAAAATTGGAAAAGTTGTGGGTATTAACATTTTATGGATGGGAAGGAGGATCTAAACACCCATGGAGATTCATTTAATGGTTACTGAATTGCTTTGATTATTATTATTAGCTGGACACGACCACTAAATTGCTAAGTTGAGGTTTTCAAACCATTGTAAAAGTAATTAGCAAATTTCCTTCGATAAATCAGTTTTTATGTGTTTTATGTCTTCAAACGTGAAGGTTTTCATAAAAATTGGGAAGAGGTTAATTGTGTTTTCATGTACATTGAAAAGCAGTGCATGTTGTGTTAAAACATTCGCAAAAAGTGTTTTTTGTATTCAAATACTGTGTAAGTGTGCATTGGAGAACATTGGAAATTGTGATTGAACGTATTTTACTACAATGTGTGTTCCCAATGATTAAACAACATGTTGTGCAAAACATGATTTAAGTGTTTCTTTCAAATAAATAGTTTAGTTTAATAGAACCGCAGTTTTCCTGCACTTTTATTGCAAAAAAATGTAGTTCTTCTATTATCTCTAATTTCAAGAAATGCGCAACAAAATTGATATTTTAAGACTGCATTTATTAAACAAAAACTGCATTTTCTTACTGCACATAAACTGCATTTCTGTACATTAACTGCAGTTTTTCTGGTGTTTAAAGAAGCAAAAAACTGCAGTTTTTCTGCTATTTGTATCTGCACTTTTTCATCAGTATCACTGCAGTTTTCCTGCACTTTTATTGCAAAAAAATGTAGTTTTATTATTCCTAATTGCGAGAAATGCGCCACAAAATTGATATTTTAAGACTGCATTTATTCAAAAAAACTGCAGTTTCGTACTGCACATAAACTGCATTTCTGTACATTAACTGCAGTTTTTCTGGTGTTTAAAGAAACAAATAACTGCAGTTTTTCTGCTATTTGGATCTGCACTTTAACAGCAGTATTACTGCAGTTTTATTGCACTTTCATTAAAAAAAAAAAAAAAAAAAAAAAAAAAAAATGCAGCTTTTCTACAATTATTAATTGCAAAATATTTCCAGTTTTGAATTCTGCCATTAACTTCACTTTGCTACAAACATTCTTCAGTTAATTTAAATAAAGTTATGTAGATTTTCTGCTAGGCAATCCGCCATTTGCAAAGATGGCGGACAAGTTGATCATTGGGCTTCAGGTAGGGGTTGAAAGTGGATCACCATTTTGACACTAGCTACAATCTGCCCTAGAAAAATCGTATCCCATATCTCGTTTCAAACATCTTTGATGGGTGCCTAAATTAGTTCTGCCTAAATAGGCCAGGCCGCCAGAGGCCAATGGCGCTGGGAGAGGCCGAGGTGGGATGATCGGAATGTAAACACGAAGAGAAAGCAGATCTGTATCGGATCTCCCCAGATCGAAAACGCTACGTAATTCGACTGTGGTGGCGCTAGGGTTGAAAAGTAGAGAAAAAAAAAATGCCAACAACAAAGACTGGAGTGCATTGACCATATTATCTTTTTCAGTTTGAAATGTCCGTGCCCTTGCCCCCACCCCTCACCCCCTCCCACACACCAAAAAACCGGCATCCCACGATCCAATCGAGCCGTGGGGGAAACTTGGGAACGGCGCTCTGGCTGGTGAAAAAGGACATTCACTGGTCTACAGTAATCCTTCCATCACACCTGACTGCTCTTTCGGCTTTTCCAGTCTAAAAAAAAGTCCAAACGTATTTTACTTTGGCCTAAGGGTGGGGGATTTTATTTCTCAGAATCATTCAGTAAAATGTATTCGTTTCTCATCCAGGTCTTGTTTTTTATTCTTCAATTCGTTGCTATTTGAACCACCGGTTCTCTTTGGCCTTTGTGAGAGGGGAGATTCACACGACATTGTCAGTGGCTTCATCCAAGCTTCAAATGAAAATTCTCACATTGTAATTTGGTCAGTGAAAGTTTGTCTGGTATCGGCCTCTACAAACACCATTCAATTTAGATTTTTTTTGCATTTATTTTTTTATACAAGCGGTAGGGGGAAGTGAAAAGTGGAGAGTTTAGTTTGAGACAGGAGATTTCTGGAAAAATCATCGAAATGCATCAATGAGAATTTGAAGTTGTGATTGTTCTGAGTTTGTTGAAATGTGTTAACCATTCGTTCCAGACACAACACCACACAATGTTTTGTGTCAATTAAGAATTTGTGTGTCTTGACTATAGTGTGATCTGGTATCTTGACATGACTTGTTCAACTGTTCAACGATTTCCATGATATGACCATGAAATTGTTAATTGAAATTGATAAATACACAAACTGGATGTGTGAGTTGTTATCAGATGACAGTATACTGGGGTATACCCTGCCATTTGGTACCCATTCATTCGGGAGACCTGGGTTAAATTCCCAGGTCGCATACCATTACTGTGGTTTTCTACAGTTTCCAGACAAATGCCATGATAGTTTCTTTAAAATCGGCGGCAAATACACTCCTTCCTCTTTTCATATCTATTATAAACTACCAAACAATCCAAAATACAAATCCAAAAATACTAATACCAATTGCCAGGTGGGCCGAGTCCCACAATGCATGTGCTGAGGCATTTCAGTATGAAGAACCATTTCTGCATGGAGCAGACAATTAATTTAGTTCACGTGTTAGTTTTCTTTTTTTATTTGCGACTCCAAATTTTTTTTTGAACTTTGGTGTTAAGTTCAGCAGCAGAGTTAAAACGGAAGTGTAACTGCTAACGGCGGTGAAACGGAAGTGTAACGGCTGACGGCTGTGAAACAGAAATGTAAAGGCTAACGGCTGTGAAACGGAAGTGTAACGGCTAACGGCTGTGAAACGGAAGTGTAACGGCTAACGGCTGTGAAACGGAAGTGTAACGGCTAACGGCCGTGAAACGAAAGTGTAACTGCTAACAGCCGTGAAACAGAAGTGTAACGGCTAACGGCTGTGAAACGAAAGTGTAACGGCTAATGGCTGTGAAACGGAAGTGTAACGCCTAACTGCTGTGAAACGGAAGAGTGTAACGCCTAACTGCTGTGAAACGGAAGTGTAACGGCTAACGGCTTGCGAGAACTTTCATAATACGGTATTCTATCTACACTTGCAGCCATGTACTTATTTAATAGTACTTCACTTTTATATGAACAAGACATGATTTTGGCAAATAAACTGCCAGGTGCCATTCTGCGTTTATACAAAAGTCAAATGACGAAGCTACTAAAAATGTTACACCCACCTAATCTTCGCTAATATACTGCCATACGAAGGAGTTCAAATTATGCAAGAATTTTAAACAAACGAAGAGACATGCATAAATAATTGTAGCCATTACTGCAAGAGTTGTTGGTGGGTTGTCGCAATTTAACATAGTTATAATTGGGTCACATACTCGGCTGTAGATTAAAACTTGAGCCGCTTTGCACGTGTAATCTTTATATTTGTAGGAGCCATTTCCAAAATTGAACATGCATGAAGATTATCACGCAACAATCAACTTGCTTAAGTTTTCCATGGGATTACATGCCGAGCATGCATGTTTCTTAATTTTTTTTTTCTGTGATGAAAATTTATTTGGAGGTCCTGTATATTAAATTCTGTTGATTTATAGCTCTTTTACAAGCACCTATTACATTAATGGGTTTTCTTGAAAGCACTACATTAACAAAAGACGACACAACTCTTCTGCCTTGTAATTTTGAAATTGAATATAAAAACAAATTGCTGATGAATAGCGAGATAATATTTGCAAATTATGAAGAATTTCGTGGTGGTCTTTCGTATGCATTCAAATAGAAAATTTCTTCAACATGTTCTTTTTAATTATGAAGAGATTTCAGTTTTAAAAATTAATCAAAGTTCGACATATTCTCTGGATTTGATGATGATAACCTGTGTATTTATAGATTCTGCTGCTTTTATACCTGGTAATTTCTACTAATTATGAATATTACTAAAACTATTTATAGAGTAGATGGCATGAAACGTTTTTGCTCAATTCTAATTTAATACTACAGGGTGGGCCAAAATAAAGTAAGCGAACTTTATAAAAAACATAAAAAGGTTATTTGTTAATGGAATTTAATGAACATTTGTACAAATATTGTTTTTCTCTTTACTTTTGAATTGCCCTCGTTCACGTTTTGTTTTAATGACGTAATCATTCGAATTTGTCTTTCAAAATGGCGTTCACTGAAGAAAAAAGACCGCGATAAGTTTTTTGCGTAAAACGAAAAATTACAGTGCTAGGCAATTTTTGAAAGGTGCTAACTTCGAACACATATTGAAATAGGGATTTTTTTGTATCCTTTTTAAGTACACATGTACAAATTTTCAATAAATTCAATTAACAGATAACCATTTTATGATTTTTATAAAGTTGGCTTACTTTTTATTGGCCTACCCTGTAGTATGCAAATATTTTTACTTGGATCAAATAATCTATGATCTAAAATTATGGATTTGGTGATCTGAAAGTTTTGTGTAGCTTCTGGCCCCAAAATAAAACCCAGAGAGCAAATTGCTAGTGTATGCTTCTTTTGTTAACTGTCAAGATTTTTCTAATTTCACCAATTTTATAAAATTAATGTGTCTTCCTGAACCATCAGAAAACCAAACCGGAATTCACAGTCATGCCTAGATACTCTGAGCTCATGCTCACGGCCTTGTTATACTAATAGTTTTCAAACCTTAATTTTCATCGAAACGGAAGCCCATTATTTGTGTAAATAATGAAATAACGAGCCCACGAAAGCAGTTTGCCCCTTTTTACGCTTGGAAATCTGGCATGATTGCATGGTCTCGATAAAAATACCAAAATCATTTTCTTGATTTCTGCAACATGGAAAGCGCATTACCGACCCTTTGATGAGACTCTAATTCTGAAAATTGACACGTAAATGCGCAATTATACCATCCGTGATAAACCGATTTTCTTCACTCTCATCACTTAATAATGTTTTAAGAAAATCCTCTGAAAGTTTCCTGCTGCTCCAAATTGGACTGCCTGTCAGATAGCAAGCACGCATGGGGTGCCACCCTGCGCCTAGCCTAGATCAAATTTAAGGCGCAATGGGTGGTTTTAGCACACTTCTATTGTTATTTGCCATTGCATATTGAAATGGCATTAAAAAATTGCGATGAATAGCCAAAGACATAGTTCTGATGCATTTCGTGACCCTGTAAGCAGTGATTTTGTTGCTTATTTTTTGACAGTGGATCCAAATCGCCATTGTTGAACAATGCCTGAGAAGAATAAAAAATAAGATTGTTTTTTTCTTCTCTTCTAACGACCGAAAGGGTTATCAAAATATGTATCGTTTTGCATGAGGACCATCTCTGCATGCATGGTACATTTATTTGATAGGAAAATAGGCCCGCTGGGGGGTCCTCATGGCCGTTTTTAGATGAGTACTTGAGCACTCTTAAACATGGTAATACAGTCGTCATATATCCTGCTGTTAAGACAGTCAACTAACCTATACTTTGTAATGATAATGTTTCTAAATATTCTTCTGCTGTGGAAAAATGTATACCGATTTCATGTTGAAGGACAGCAACATTTACTGTGAGTCATAAAAACGTAGAACCCAATAAAAAAAAATCACCACTTCGTGAAAAATGCCTGAATTTAAATGAAATTTGGCACCTACATAGGACAATAGTGTAGCAACAAAAATGAATTATAAAATGTGCTCAAAATGTTTTTAACCTCTAGTTAATTTGAACATTTTGTTTCATTGTTTGGTTTTGGAAAAACAAACATTGAGAAAAAATGCTACATGTATTTAAGACGTATTTCTTTGATAAATAATATTTATGAACAAGAGGGGTTATTAACATTTGAACATGGTAATAAAGATTGTCTCTAACAAGGTCCAGAGGTTATGACTTCTGTGATGTAATTTATTATAAAATATTAAAAGTGTGTCTTTCAAGTTTTAGGTTATTAGTTGCATCATTACCTAAAATTAATCAAGTATTCTAAAGTTTTAGCAGGTCGTGATTCTTAAGCAGAGGGTCTAATAAATTCAAACTTATAGAAAAACATCTTGTTTTATATTTCAAGTTGACTTTGTGTAAACATGGCATGTAAAGCTGGCATAACTTTTGTTGGACAGTTATACTGTGTAATTTATTTCCAAAAGTTTTTAAAACTGGATGTAATGAAGCTTCCAAATCAGTACTAGATAGTAGTGGTTCTAATTTCTCAAGTTTATCTAAATTATTTATTGCATGCATGATGTTCGACTATAATTGTACAGATGACCCTTACTTTACTTTTTATATCTTGTTTTACTCGCTTTTGACAAGTTGATTAGGATAATGACAAATGAAAGGTGCAGAGGGAAAGTTAACTCAGTATAGCAGTGATAACCTCAAAGGCAAAAAAAATTCGAAAAAGCCACAAATTAGTTTTCCCAAATTCGAGTCTCTCAATTTTAAAATTTCAAATGTGCCCTCATTTGAAAATTACAAAAATTCTCCTCATGCAACATTAAATAAGTGTGTTGTCTTTTGTAAAGTTCTGCTTTAAAATTAAAATTTGGTAACAGTACCGAATACAAGTTTTTGTTTTGGAAATAAACGACAAACTTACATCAGCTTACCTGGAAAAAAGCATGAAATTCCTTTGACCAGTTTACCAGAGACTACTAAACAAAGTTTTTCCTTATAATAATATTGGACTTTGATTGTTAAAATACCTGTGGTTTTGGGAGTCGACATTATGCTTTAGTCCACTTAAAGTACCCCGACATGTACTTTATATTTGGTTTACATAAATATTATAGCTCCACCCTTTTAAAATGGATGTGGAGCATTATTGTTTATGAGACAGCCTCCCATGTTTTCGTGATAAAATGTGATTTTGTGGTCTTCAAAAAAAGGAAACATACAAGTGTACTATCTAAAGAGCAATTCGATATTAGTCATACAATAAGGGAAAATGCTTAGTGGTGCGTTTTTCTACTAAACTGAATACTTGCCAACCCGAGTATTTTCTGGATGGTATTAAACGGTATCTCCTGAGACTCACTAGTAGTATGTCGTTGGCTTTATTTTATTCTCATAATTGTGCGATTTTTAATTATACATTTTTCATTTTCAGACTCTTGATTTAGATTAATAAGACTTCGCAAATAAAGGAAGTGAGAAATTCCTGTATTCACATGGGCCTTGGTGGTTCAGTTGGCTTGTCCAAAAACCATGTAGGTCTACTGGCCTGCTAAGTCCCAAGTGATACAAGGAAGCAGTCATCTCTGAAAAGTTGGACAAAACATGAGTTATCAAAGTCTCCATTAGATACTTTGTTACTGAACTACAGGACTTCGTTATTCATAATTATTAGAGAAAGTTTTCTATTTTCACAATGCTGTTTTTTGCGAAATAATAGTGAATATAAGAATGGATCATAGACGAAATATATTTAAAATCACCTCCTAAATGTTAAACTACATACATATTACAGTAACACCCAAAGTCATATAAAAAACAGTTTTTATATGTAATGCAAATGCGTTGTGTTAATATGCAATTATCTGAACTTTGCAAAACATTTTGTAATGTGTAATTTGAATTCCGAATGTGAATTTTTTTGATTTTTCAAGTACAAGCTACATGAAAATTTTCGTAAACGTTTGAAAAAACAGACTAATAAGGTTTACATTTTTTCAAGAAAAATGATTCTGTAAGATTTCATTATAAAGTAGGTATGCAGTCGTAAATTTTTTTAACTTGAGTTCTACATATGATAAAATCTAAAAAACTCTTAAATAGTTTGACATCTGCAATAGTATACACTTCAGTGCAAAAAAATCGACTCACCTGCATGAATCAAGTAAAAATGTGTTTTTGTCAGCAACCAAATGTCCGATTCAAAATCGGGAAAATGTGTTTTGTAGATAATTTATTCCTCTTTATAATTCGCTTAATTGTCATAAAATTCAAGATGCATCATTGAGGAGAAAAATGTTGAACTTAAAGCAACCCAAATTTGCATTGTTTATGACAATTGTACCCCTGTGGCTGTAATTGTTTGTGAATGCAATTTGAGTATCAGAACTGATAAACACATATCCAGATATAGTGTTAATTAATGGTTTCTCGATAAAATGACCACTCCACCAGAATTCAGAATTCAGCAGAAATCTTTTTCACACTAAACGAATTATAAACAGGAATAAATTGTCTACAAAACACATTTTTCCGATTTTAAATCGGACATTTGGTTGCTGAGAAAAACACATTTTTACTTGATTCATGCAGGTGAGTCGAATTTTTTGCACTCAAGTGTAGTTTAAAATTAGTATATTTTTTTCTTGTGATTGTTTATTTTCGAAAGATTATGCTGATCCTAACAAATAATCCTTTACAAAAACTACTGGCTTCTATAATACTATACCAGATATGTTAAATATACAGCAATGTAATTTATTATAGATAACAATCTTTAGTATCCCAAATATGCTTTTATTTCAAACATTTTTTAAGAATATGAACATAAATGTACGAGGGATGGTCAAAATGTGTTGCATATTAGTTTATTATTCGAAAACTAGATATCGCATCCTTTGTTAAAGTTTAAGCACCGCCTCTGTACCTTACTTTGTGAAATAATATTTGTCATCATAAATTCGTAACATTTCACTAGAAATTTCATTCGGTTTCATGTCTTTCAACACTGAAAAACGAATAATATTTCGTTGTTCCTTTCGCATGAACTCTTTAAAGTGAGACGCCATTTTGTTTTTGATAGTTTGTTCGAAATTCTGCATGGATTTTGGCGTCATGTAGTGACCTAAAATCAGATTTCCTACTCTTTTAAATGGCTATTTCTGTTTTCTTGTACGACATCTATTTTTCGAATAATAAACGAATATGCAAGACTTTTTGACCGTTCCTTGTTTATATAGTACATGCATATATATGAACATAATTGTAAATGGATTTCATGAGAAATTCCTTTAAATCTTTCCCTTCGTTGTGACATCAGTCAATACTGTTATAATTATTTAATTGATATTGATAAAATAGGGTCATAAATTGACATGTTATCCAGATATACCTTACATATTAAAAGTTTGTATTTCTTGTGTTATCTTGTTTTTGTTTCCAGGAGTCCAAAACTTCTGTAATGTATTTGGGGTTTCTAGGCGGCATTTACCATGAAAGAAACGATGAAATGCCCTTGGAAATCCCAAATTTGTTCAGTAAATTTCGCCCATGTATAATGACGGTGGACCAGCTGAATTTAAAGTGGTTTGCACGCACATTTTTTAAGAGTGGCTTCAATAAATAAGGCTTATCGTGGAAAAAGGTGCTACTTTCATTTGAACCATAATCAGTCAAATTGAACACAAAAAATATCAGAAACTTGTTTTTGGCTTTGCTAATAAAAGAACATTTTTCGTTTTCTAAATAACCTGTGTACTTATTATTTTAATATTATACAATTAAATTATAGTGAATTTCAACGGCGCTGACCTTCATGTGGGTTCATCGATGCTGGGCACTGAAGATCTTCTCAAGGTATCGTATTTTGTTATCTTTTTTTCGGGGGTCTGGTTAAAAGTTGTTCTGTCTGGATAACACGCGTTCTTCACCATGCCTTGAATGCAGATAACCAAATTCTCATTAAATTTGACAACTTTAATTTCAAAGGAGAGTATTTAAGCTGTTTGTTGACTTCTAAATATTTGGACCAAACTTCGATTATTCAGAGAATGCAATACGAAGAAATTCATACTAAAACGTTAATTGTATCACATTGGTTTATAATTAAGCCACATGCAAAGTTTAGTTATCGTTTTAATTGGTGTATAATATATACCTTAAGTTATGTTTTGGAACTTTAATCCATCGTAAGTAAAATACTACCTGTGCATCGTGATTTTAGATTTTATTAAAAACGTGTATACAACATGTTTTCGACATTTACATTATACATTTCGAAAGCCTAAAGTTAAGCAGTTTAGCATACAACTTTCATTTGCAATAGTGTTGTCATCCATCTTATATTTTAGAAAAAAAAAGAAGTATATTTTAGATTTTATTGAAAACATACGCTTGTCAAGAATCAGTGACCCTCTAGATGAACCATCTTATGAATTTTCCAGAAATGAATTAGCAGGTCAACATAAAACTTTCAATTGCAATATTCCTTTTTAATCGAATTTCATAACCATCTTACGTTTAAGTAGTATATAAAGTGTCATTTCTGGACCATCCTCGGTGATCCAGATGACTTTTTCTGCCGCACATGGTGCACCGT